>JAPTYQ010000016.1:7459676-7470578 GCA_029814465.1 Ostorhinchus cyanosoma | reverse complement strand
CCACACACACACACACACACACACACCCACACACACACACACACACACACACACACACACACACACACACATACGTTTCAGCTCTGTTGAGCAAATCTCTACTTGTCAAGAGGTGATTTGACATCTAGGCTACACACAGGTTTGTGTGTGTATGTTTGTGTGTATGTGTGTGTGCGCAACTGTAGTGGTTGGTGGTACGACGCCGTGAAGCCAGGCCTTGCAGCAGAGCCGAGGAACTTACAGAGAGCCGGGCAGCATCGGCCATAACCTGTGCACAGGCGTTTAACTGCACAGGCATGCAGATTCTCCACTGTAAATATGGATGTTACACACACCAAACCACTGAAGTGCACACTGAGAAAGAGTAGTGTAAGTGATCTGATCTGGCAGCCTTCATGCAACACAAGTCTCACCAAATAACCTCAAGCTGAAGGAAATTCAGTAAAAGTAACATCTTGATCCTGTGTTGCAAAAAAAAAAAAAGTCTGGATCTTCTCATTGTCATTTGTGATTTAAAGTCATGAATCCAAATCTGCACTTCAGCTCTGCAGTTACATTTATCTCATCACCTGGAGCTTTGACTAAATTGTTTTTCCTCCAGTAGTTAAACTCTGCTTCTCCTGTCAGGACATTCACTCTTACATTTGCTGTTAAACTGATCTGAGGCCAGAGAATCATTTTAGTGCTGCGAAGTTTAGCGGCAAAAGGTGTATTTAAATTTTATTTTTTTTAAAAGCAATTGTTTGCTTTAAATTATTCGTCATGGTTCTGGCATTAACGTGCGTTTCATCTTAAATTCACATGCCAAATTTCTATATCATTTTTAGAAAAAAAAAAGTTGATGTTCTGTGAAAAATAAGAAAATGTCTTTTTTTAATCACCTTTTTATTTCTAAATAAACGCCACTTAGATTACACCAATACTCCACATAAATAAGACACCTTAATTTCATGGTATTTTGTCCCTAAATGCCGCCACTTATTGTACTCTGCATAAAAGTGCCGTGAGGGAAACCCTTGAATTTTTCGCTGTCAAGGCGTGCAAGCTATTAAATAATCCAAACCTACCATTAATATTACAACCGGGGGGAGCAGAAGCTCTGCATCCAGCACAAAAACACCATGAACGGGACCAACTAATTAAACTGAACACAGAGTGTCTGACTGCGCCACTAACGTGGATATTAATGATTCAATAACCTGTGGAAAAACAAAATAAAGTCTTGGTGTTCAACCTGAGGCACTCTGTGGCTTCTTCAAAGTGCGCAGAAAAAGAAAATCACCCCGTTGAGTTCTTTTTATCATCTTTTTCTTTGCGGCTGCTGGTTATTATAGAGGACTTTTACAGTTTTCTGCTGCTTTAAAATAAAAGGTCCGTGTTTTCCTCCAAATAAAAGACAAAACGGGAAAATGTTTTAGTTGAATTCTGGGAATTATGTGTGACTTTCTTCTATTGTATGTTGATCTAAAATGAATGTTTAAATTATGGACCGGGTTGGAGCGATCTGTGCTGTGAAACCGCATTAAAAAGTAATTAATGAGTTCAATTTTAGTAGTTGCGCTATTTTTAATATTTTCATTTAAAAATCGTGAGTAATTTGTTGATTGTTCCGTCGTTCATAATGTAATTAAAACAAATAAAAGGACAAATAAAGTTTGTGTTCAGACAGAAGACAGAGCTGGTCCGGAAGCTGCTCAAGTCAAACACAGCCAGAGTTTTTACTCTGAACCCGTGTGTAAATTTCCCCTGCGTGTTTTCATTGACTGTAATAATCGGAGTAATTGTGTCCTCTATCTAATTTTATCAACGCAGTAAGAAAGCAAAGAAAATTGCTTTCCCGAGACACTTCTTAAAACTTTGAACAAAAGTGTAAAAGTGTCAAAATGCGCGTTTTTACGCACCGATCATCCAGGGAGAGAAAAAAAATCCAGTCAAGTAGTTTAGAGTAAAACAGATGCCAGTCCTGTGCTGTGCTGGTGTGCATGTTTGCGGGTGTACTTACGTGTTATTTCTCTCTGGGACAGGTGCTGCGGGTTCCCCTGCTTTCGTCGGGACATCGCCCTGGCATTTACACTGGCATCGCCCGGAGAGCGGCGCTGGAAGGGTCGGCTCTCCTCCTCCGGCTCCTGTATACTGGCCGCAAACTGGCCCCAAAAGCGGCCGCTGGTTGTCCACCCCAAACTAGCCGCTGCGTACTGGCCCCAATTCTGGCTCCTCAAACTGACCCCTGCGCGACAGACCTCCCTCCAGCGGGCGGCGGCTCCTGCGCTCTGCGGTGACCGGCCGAGGCGCAGCGCTGGGCGGCCGGGCGCTCGGTCGGAGCTCGGTGCCAAAGTGGTTGCGCGCTCGCTTGGTTGAGTCTCGGTGTGGAAGGAGGAGAGGTGGGGGGTAGTCCGGCTCTGCCTTCCGCCGCTTTCACACCATATGTCAGGGGAGCGGAGGAAGCGAGCAGCCGGGCGGAGTGGAGTGGAGGAGAGACGCGCGGAGAGACGCTGGAGGTCGGCGGTCACCTCCTGATGGTCAGTCACTACCTGTGTCCACTCTCCGGCCACCCTGGACACCGTGCGTCCCTGTCCGGAGAAACCCGGTGATCGGACGCCTGTTACCGTATTAAAGTGTATAAAATATGAATCCAATTTTCTTCTCGGCACTTCTGGAGGTGTCGCCAAGTGGTGGGCACTTCTTCTGCTGCACTGGCAGTGCCAGCCAGGCGGGCGGGTTAGACTTGAACTCTTCGAGTCAAAGCCCGGTGCTGGTTTGAGGACAGTCTGCCACCCTCTTTTCTCTTTGTACTCGCTGCAGAGTCCCGCATCCCCGGGCTGTGTGCGGCTCTGTGCGGCTCTGTGCGGCTCTCTGGCTTCTACAATGGGAGAAAACTCAAGTTCAAGTGCGGACGTGACGTTCAGTCTGCGGTGAGAAGGGAGAGTGGAGACTGAAGAGCACTGGGGGCGACTAGTGGTGGCTTTCACACACACTGACACACACACACACACACAAGTACACACACACACCACTCTCACACCCTCGCACACACTCGTGCGTGTGTGGCGCGCACGGCAGCAGTGGTCAAAGACGCTCAAGTCATGTGTGCCGGTGTCCCATCAGGGTGAGGACGGGCTTCATTCAGTTCACTGTTGACCTGAGGGGCTTCCGATGCGCGTCCACGGGATGCTGGACACTTTGCACGAGCCTGTGCACACATTGGAGACGCATGTTGGTTTGCTGTGTGTAATTATCCTGCCGGTCGTTTGTTCCACTCTTCTCCGCCTGCTCCGATTTAACCCTGACATTTTACTGTTTTAACTAACCTTTTTATTGACGTTTGACCCTTTAATCCACTTTGCAACACACACACATGGAAACACCTTTACAATAAAAACCCGTCACACAACACCTCACTTTTAATTCACGCACAACTTTGGGACCGTTTGCGTTTTGAATGCGTAAAACACTAATTATGTATTTTAAAAAAAAATAACTAATTGTATTTATATTTGCAGAAGATTTCCGTTTAATTTTCAGTATTTTTTTAATGAGATCTTTATTTCATTTGTATTTTTGCATGACAGATTCCCACCGATGCGTCGTCGTGGCCTTGAAATACGCACACGTTTATGGCTCACACAATCCTCGCGTTTATTTACGTTCAGATCATTTAATTTATGAACACACACCTCATTTTATCTCGGTTGTTTAGAAATAAAAATGAGTGCTTTAAGTATGGTGAGTGTCAGATAATTAAAGGTGTTAAATAGATCAAATAAAGGCAAATGAAGTGGAGAAGTCAGTGGAGATGTGTGACCCCATGGTGACCTGAGTGGACAAAGAAGGTATGATGCGTTTAAGGTCATCAGGAATTTGTTGTTTTCAGCAGCAAATGATGTGACAGCTACTCATCAAGGAAATAAAATGAAAATGAAACCCAAGCACCCCATAGACTGTGAATGCTATAACATATAGAGTGAGTGGAGTGTCCCGTTTGGCACAGTGTGTGTGCTCCTACAGTAAATGTGTGTTGGTTTGTGGATGCGGGCTGATGATAGATAACTGGTTGGTGGCAGAAAGCAGCATCTCCGCACGCCGGCTGCTGACTGACTCCCCAGCACAGTTTAAAGAGAGGCAGGTACAGTATAGGGAGCGTCTGATTTTCATCCACACTCGCTCCTGTGAGAGAATGAGACAGGTTTTTTTTTCCTTTTTTTTTTTTTTTAAGAAAAAGTGAAATTTGGAGACTTGGAGAAAGACGGTGTGGTTTTGGAAACATGTTAGGGGAGTGTGTTGTGTGTGTTGTGTGTGTGTTGTGTGTGTGTGTGGAAACTGGGTGAGAGTTGCAGCAGCTGAGCGGTGGCATCTCTATGATGAAACCCACCTAGCTCAGATTTAGATTAGAGGAACATCAGTGTTTTTTTTGTTGTTTTTCGAGGTTTTTTTTTTTTTTTTAAAGCAGAGTTTTGAACCAGTGGCCAGTCAGCCTTGACTAGAAACTAAAGCTGCCAACCCCTTCCTCCCTACAGTGTCTCATCTGAGCTGGATTAGCTGCTATCACATTCCAAAAACACTCCTTCCTCCTATTTTTTTTTCTTCTTCTTCTTCTTCATCTGCATGTCTGCTTCTCAACTTCAACGCTCCATCTCTATATCCTCAACCCCATGGCTCACAGGAGGAGGGGAGGGGAGGAGGAGGACGAGGGGGGGGGGGGTCCAGGCCTCAGGGTTCTTTTTTATCCCTCCCTACCTCGCATCTACACAAGCTTCTAGTTTGTTCCTGGGCCAGGTGTTGTCAGAGCGGCAGATCATCCTACAAGAACGCCTTCCCCATCCCTCGTACAGCATCAGCCCGGGCTTTGTGTTTGGACTCACTACTTTTCCGCATCGCCTCGAGTGCCACCGCTTTCTGCTCCGTCCTTCTCTTTCTCTTTCTATGTATCTTCACGGGCTCGTCTTGGCTGTTTCGGGGCTGTCTCCCCATAAGCCAAAAGCCTCTCCTTATTTCACCAGTAGGAGGACATAAATAGATTTCCCATGCTCATTTACAAGAAAAAGGAGAGGATGGCAGGTTCGTCCAAATGTCTTTGTCGCGCACATAACAGAACACCCACTTTCATTTGGGAGGGATACATCCAGCACTTTGTCACAATAACAGCCGACAGAGAGCATTATGTTGAAATGTAAATCATTGTCATTTTTAAAGCAAGACTCAGTGCCAGTGTTTTTTTTTTCATGAAGATATGGGATTAAAGCTGCTTTGAGCAGCTTTGGACGGACGGAGAGAATGCAGAAGGAGCTGTCTTTATTGTCGCTCTTCATCCAGCATATTCAGTCCACACACACATGCACACACACAGACACCTCTGAACATACATTTTCAGATTCACACTCATCAGTTTGTGAGTTGTAAAATATTTCCTATCGCTGCTTCAAATGTTTTTGAGGTTTCATTTATTTTGAGCTGTTTTCATAGCATCTAAAGCTGTGAAATCCTCACTATTGTGCGATCATACGTGCATTCTCTTCCAAGTGATACTCCAGGCCAACAGCACTTCCTGGATGTGCTCTTTGTCCTTGCAACCTGATTGGCTCATTAGTCAGATGGGCGACAGGTGCATCATTTCCACTTCCTTATTGGACGTTTTTCGAAGGCGATTTCTCACTAAAGGCCATCAGTGTGAGTTATGGCGCGTGGCTCCCGGCGTCCTGCTTTTGCCTTGCCTTCATTTGCATATATATATGCGGCTGTTTGTTTTTATGTTAATGCTAAATAAGCCTTTTTTCCCTCCCCCCTCCAATCGCCTACCGCCTCGGCTGGGCGGTTAAGTTTTAATTAGAGGGACGTGGAGGTGTCCTTTGGAGTTTTAAGATCACTTTCCCAACAACTGTTCACCACTAAACTGCTAATATTGATGTTTATGTGCTCTGATGCATGCTGGGGGAGAAAGCGTGACGTGTAAAGAAGCAAATCTGTGCAGTGAGTTCACAACTTTAAGGAGGAGCTCCGGAAGGAACGCAAACATTTTTTTAATTTCCCTGTTATATTGTGACATAAGATTTTAAAAGCCAATGAAAATATACTATTTTGACGGTGGAAACGTGTCATAAACATCGTTTTAATCAAGCTGCTTTATTTGTGGAAGGACAATAATGTAGAATGCAATTGACAGCTTGGAAAAAAGCAGGTGAGTCGACCTTGAGTTAAATCTTTCTTTCTCTAACTGTAAAGAGTATTAGTTAAGATTCAGTGATTATTTCTTGATGTTATAAAAAAAAGGTCTATTTTGTAGTACTGTAGGTGTTTTTTTGGCTTCCAGTCTTACCACTTGATCCTCATGGCCTGTTTCAAATTAAATTATAAGTTTTTAGACTTACAATTGTCTAAGCACCTGAAGGATTACTGCAGGTGAACTTTAACTTTACAAGTTCATTCTTTGACATCTTAACAATATTTAGTTGTGCATAAAGGTCATTAAATTTGAGTAACAGCTTCAGAAAATAAATAAAATGCACCGTTTATTATTTTTCCTTAAACAAATAGATTCTTGCCTTAAAAACAGGATACTAAAGAAAATATGTATTTAAAAAATATGTAAGAAACTTTTCAGAATTTCCAGGTAATTTTGGATTTAATAAAGAGCTAGATTTTTTAGAATCAGCAGCTATATCTTATGTAAAAAGAATCCTGTTTATCAATGAGCAGCTGACAAGTCCTCTTTAACAGCAACCATCAAGTCTTAATGTCAGCATCATCCATTAAAGGGGTGATTTCCTTTTTTTCCCCATCCCGTCATCAATAATGAAAACCAGATTAGAAAGGCAGGTGTTGATGTGATGAGCTCCATGTCGCTCCCCGTTGAAAACGATGACCCTCCATAGCCAGACCCGCAATGCAACACCACCCTCTATTGGTTAGCCACTGCTACATGCAAATAACAAGCCCTGTGTGTCACTGCACGGCAGCTTGTTTGAGTGTATATGTGTGTGTGTGTGTATGTATACTTCTTTGCATTATTTTATGTGTGTGTATGCAGAGAAAGGACGGAGCCTCCAGTGGATTAACAGACTTTTCTATTCTGGGTGTCCGAGCCTGTTCGAGAGTGTGTGTTACAGATGATTGATCACTCCCAGTGTCTGCTCTGCTGTGTGTTCTTTTTTATCTGCGCACACTGTTACATGAAGATAATGTACTGTCGGAGTACTCCAACACTTCTACATACCTGGAACAGGCCTGGCTTTGGGTGTTGTAGTGGTTTGTTTCATTTTCTTTTATTACTACAGGTTGTGAATGAAGTGTTAAGTGAATAAAGCGTGGCTGTGATAGTCTCTGCATGGGTTGAAGAGCGAGTGTTTGAGGGCTAGCAGAGGAGCGCAGAAGCCCTTAAGCACAATTACAGATATCAAAGTTGAAATTATTCCCTTTAAAGGAAAAATGCTAATCATAGATTTATTTAGAGCAAGTTAGCGGCAGCACCGAGCTCTCATTACCAACACACACACTGATGCAAACATGTGTGTGCTCTCACTTCAAGACCTTTTACTCCTCTTTATACTCTGTTTTCATTTCGCACTCTCTTTTCAAAGAGATTTATTTTCAGAATCATTAATTTCCTCATAATTATAGCAGTGGTTAATGTATATGTTGGTCATTATTCGGAGTCTCATATAATGAGCCAGATAGAAGAAACAAGAAAAAAGAATGTGCTCTCGACTCAAAGAGCGACGTCCTAATTAGCTTTGCCTTCAATTAGAGGCTATATGAGCAGGACAGCCCTCCAATGGCTTCATGGAAGTTTCTTTACCAAGAGAAACCTGAAGCATCACAGAACACTATGATGACTTCTACTCTTTTAGTAATTTTAAGACAACATTACGGATAATTACAGAGTTTGTGCATTGACGATTAAGGAATAAAGTGTGGATTTATTCTTGGAAGTAAACTTACCAAAGTTGATCTTGAATTTGGCATTGTACATCTGTAGAAGAAAAAACGTACTTAGACTTAAGAGTAATTTCATGCACAAGACATCACAGGGCAAAAAAGTCAGAAAAAGAACACTGAACATTTGGGTAAATAAAAGAGAAATGGTGGAAAGAGTAATGATAGAGTCAACCAGTACAAACTCCCATGCAATAAGATAAGTAAATGAAAAGCACCTACGCCTCAACATCAGATCCAAACCCCCCACTGTTGTTCAGAAACAGACACATGCTGCAGTTAAAGTCTTTGTGGATTCACCATCTTAAATATTTCAGTTCTGGAGAGTAAATTTGCATTAGCTCTGCTGGTCAGCACTCTGTATTTATCATGGAAGCTAGCTGGGTTAACGCAGGCTGCTACTAGCAGTCTGAGCTAGCTTGGCTAACAGCAACACACAGTTACAAAATTCATGGACATTAAACAGAAAAGGAAAGTGACAAGTGTCAATTACTTATTGTAGATATATCAGGTTGGTAGAGATAGGACTCAATAAATATGAGTGTGGCTTTGTGTCTTCTAGAAATGCATACACAGAGTCTTTGGTAACGTTGCATGCTAAGACATTAGCGCAATGTTGATTTGTTTAACTTGTATGGAAGGTAAAAAAAAATAAAATAAAAATAAAATACTGTAAACTGAGGCCTTAAACTCCACTTTAAGTAACTGTATGGTATAACATTTTGAAAGTAATTTTTTAATCTAATGACCAAATTCATGCCTAACATAAATGTGCCAGTTTTTTCAGTGTTGTTTCACTGTTGTTTGACCATTAGTGTAGTAGTAAAATACTATCATAAGGCAATCACATGGGTACGTTTGAAAACATGCATCATAAACTGTGCTAGAAAGCCAGATTGTTTGGCTGGAGGCTCAAACCTTGCTTTTAAGTGCATTACAGTGTCAGCGCTCATCACTTGAATTCCATCGAGACAATGTAAAAAAGTGTACAGCTCTTGTTGCTAAATGGTTTCCAACAGAAATTTGAGAAACTATGTACATAACTATGTACGCTTTGCCTTGAAATTGCAAAAATCCCCCACTTCAAATATACAGTTAAAACACTACAGCTCTGTTAAAATGAGATCTAAAGCCAGCCGTCCACCCGGACCAGTTGAGGACCCCTGAGCCTGCAGACGGCCGGCCACCGGCCACCGGCCAGCGGGCCAAACACGATTGTTTTGTCGAAGAAAAATGGCAGCAGAGTGTGACTAAATCAGGTTTGCTTGGCACTCGGACGGCAGGCCTACTTCCACCACAGTCCCTGGAGGAACGGGGAGAGTGAGCAAACAAACGAGTGAGGGAATGCGCAGCCCTGAACACACACAAAACACACACTAACACAGATACACACGTACAAAAAAAATGTTGGCATCTGATAGAGGAGCCCGGCGCTGCCAAAGCTCTGTATTCACCACAATTAGCTCCGTCCTCAGACGCTCATCCTAAACCCAGCGGTGGTGAGCCAAGTGGCTGCTGTTGTTTTAAAGAAGCTCTCATGTCCTTTTCCTTTCCCAGTTTTGACTTAACTTTTGGCTGTGTAACCTCATCCTTTGTCCTTTGGTGGACAAAAACAACAACACACAGGCTATCCATGGCCAAATCACATTAACAAAGTCTACACTCATTTTATGTCAGAAAGGAGGGCTAATGAGACTGAAAAACAGATAATAGCAGGTTGTCAAAGCATTATTCCAGGCCTAAATTGAATGTGTAAACTCATGGTGGCTTATTGTTGTTTGCCAGTCATTTGTGTAGCAAAGATGAGGCATTCAAAGCCTGACACTCAGGTGAAAATTGAGACGAAATACTCAGATTCTATTTGATTGTGAAAGCAGCACAGTTTAAATCCTTGTACTCACGCCGCAGGATTTTGAGGTTCAGTGTAGGAGAACATAATATAACATAATGACATTGTTTTGTCAGTAAGCAAGGGAAACCTGCATAAGCACACAGCAGCCAGTCCAGTCAAGGTGAGAGACGTGGCGCTGTCGTAAGATGAAATGATCAATACAGAAGAAAAGGAGTTGTCAAAATGTTGGACAACACATACACGGGCACGCACGCACACAGACACACACACACACACACATCCAACATCCAACACTCACTGTTATTCCATGTAAATGAAGCTGAGGTGCAGCTCTTATCAAGCTGAACTGCAGCTGACTCCTGTGTCGGGGCAGCGAGAGACGGAGCCAAGCCTATCCATCACTGTGATGTATGAGAGAGAGCGAGAGAGAAAGAGAGAGAGAGCAAAAGAGAGAGAGAGAGAGAGAGAAAGAGAGAGAGAGAGAGCGAGCACTGGGTCAGTACTGGAGCTTCACCGTCAAACTGGGTTTTTGTTTTTCGCAGCTCAGTGTCTTTCAAGTTTGAGTCGTGCATTCCAAAAAAAAGAGAAAAGGATCCAGTTTCCTCCAAAATTGGTTTTAATTGGTGGTGGTAAAATCTTAAAAAGAGAGTGATAAAATGACAAATGAATGCAAACAATTTAGATTTTTAATTTACATTTGGAACAACTGATGCAAGAGGTATCCTCCTGAGACCCAGTGATGCATTTTTGTCCTCTGTAGGGGACAAGTTTCAAAGCTTTACTTTAAAAAAGGGTATGAAAGAACTGTTGTAATATACTGTTTCCAATCAAGACATGTATTTATTGCAAGTATGTAAATAAATAAATAAAGCCAAATTTTTTACTTTCCTAAGTCTCACGAATAGTATGAAATATATGCACATGTACAGTCATATGCATGGGCTTATTGTTTGCACTAAATTCTGAGTATCACCTTCATTTTCTGCATTCTGTGATTTTTTTTATGCATCACCTTGTGCCTTTTCCCTGTCAGTTCATGGTGAACACGTTATTTTTGTAAAGCACAGACATCCACGTTTATCAGCTCAAGCCATGAGATCTTCCTTCAACACAAATTTACAAAA
>JAPTYQ010000016.1:7383282-7395164 GCA_029814465.1 Ostorhinchus cyanosoma | reverse complement strand
TTTTAATTCAGGTTCCACATACAGAACTGTTCAATCTCAAGAAAAATACTATCATAAAAACCTAGAAATGACAACCACAAATTTTTCTCTTTATTTTAATGTAAAAAAGTAAATTCCATGAAAATGTTTACATTTGCAAACTATCCTTTTACAAAAAAATGTGAATAACTTGAGCAAATATGAACAACCTCATGCCTTCAGAGAAGTTAGTGGCAAGTCTAATTTGAACAATATTCTGCCTGTTCCTAAATGTTTTGTGTGTTTGTAGATTCACTGTGATCTGTAAGTTTTAAGGAACATGTGTGAATGAAAAACTGAAGCATAATATTGTTAAAATTATACTTATTTTTCCTAAGACATTTCAGGTTGTTCATGTTACTCAGACTTTTAAGGACACTTTGTAGATGTAAACTTTTTCATAATGTAATAATATTTTTTACTGTTATAATAGTACTGGTCCAGCCCACTTGAGATCACTGAACTGAATGTGGACCCTGAACTAAAATGAGTTCAACACCCCTGAGATAAACTGTACTCTGTGTTGGACTGGTATTCAATTCATTTTCTATTGACACAACACTTAGTTGCTGTTTAGTATAGAACAATGCTAAAGGAGATTTTTTTTTTTGGGTCTTAACACCTTGTTTCATTATAGATTTTTGTTCTGTTTGCGTCAGAGCTGACACGATTTCCTCATTTCAAGTTCTTACTGAGTATAGAGTTCTGGGCCGACTCCACCGTCATCAGCATCTTCCTGGGAATCCACAAAAACAGTTCCTCTGCCTGCAAACACAAAAACAGACGGACTATTATTCAAAACAGGAGGCCTTAAGCAACGGCTCTGCATTTTCACCCTAAATCTCTCACAGTTCCATTTTATGAAGTTTGCTTGTTTGTTCATGTTTCTGGCCAAATTCCCGTCTTAACTGCACAAACTCAGCGACTGCTTGGTTCAGTTTGATGAACTCCTGCTCATGAGGAAGCACAAAAGATAAAGCCCCTAAAAAGTGCCTCATTGTTCATTCATAAAAAATCTTACAAAGGAGGAAAAGGAATAGTTTGACAACCTATTCATTGGAATTGTGTTGACAACAGTATTAATAGATGAGCGGAAATCTCCTTGGTGATTCGTGACTATGATGTGAGGCATTAAAAGGATATGGCAGTCGTAAAATATCAGTGTTGTAGCTTTCAAAATGCAACATTATATTGTCACTATCACATTATACTGCACACAGACAGCTTACTGTCACTCATATACTTGAACATCACAATATCTGTAAGTACTGCATTTCCTTCAATAAAACCCAGGAGTCAACTACAAGCCTGGTCTATAGGAATAAGTGAGGTTGGCACCAACAAAATAAAAGCTGATTGAGTTATAAAAAAAAAAAAAAGTAAATGTGCAGAAATTCTAACCCATAAAGACCTATTGCTACTGTACTTTTGTGGCTATTCCCACATGAATCTCTCTGTCAAACTCTCTTCTGTGATTTATCACCATTTATTATAATATTATCCACTGTACTTTTTCATTTTAAGTGGAAATCAAGTATTTTCCTATATTTAATCTATTGATCATGTAGATACTCATTAAAGCTCAGCTTAAAGTTGAGGGTTATTAGAAAAAAACAGACGAAAAAGTGGCTTTTTCTGTCAAATCCATCAATAACTGAACATAAAACAAGTGTTTCCATTCACTGTCATTGATCCAACTCCATAGATTTTACTGGTGAATCGATGTTGTAGAAGATGACAGTGTTTTACACGGTAACTTCGGAGCCTCTGAATGTCCAAATGGATCATATCTGACGGCCATGAAAGGATGACAAACTGCATTTTACACCAATTATTTACATGTATTGATAGAATTAGTGGATCAACAGGTATTAAACAGTTTAGATCAGTAGATACTTTTGGTCGTCAGTGGATGTTTGAGTCTTTATGGGTTAATATTGTCTGGCTACTTTCACCACTTTGCTGTTATAGATCACTCATCTCAAGAACTATTGTCCGATTTCAGTCACTGCAGTTGTGTGTGTTATGATTTCATTGAATTGTCATTCATCACTTTTGTTATTACTAAATTATTGCCTTTTTTATTTATTTATTTATTTATTTATATCACTGATCTTTTAACCTGTTTTTCATCATGGTGTGTGCAGCTGACCTCTTGGCCAGGTCACCCTTGTAAAAGAGATATCGATGGGATTTTATCTGGCTAAATAAACGTTAGATAAATAAAAATGTCCACTAACACAATCAAGCTCTTTTGGAATGAAAAGGTTAAAAGAAGTGTTGTATTTGTAGACAGTACTTATAGTCACAAACAGGGGCAGATCAAAACAAATATTCACACCAACGAAGACCATTTGCACTTATGAAAACAGAGGAAATGACAAATAAAAGCACCTGTCTAACACTATCCTCCTTCAAATAAAGGCCTGATACCTTCTGCAGCCAGGGTCATTAATTGAGGAAATATGGTAAATTGAGGGCTATGATGACGACGCTGTAGTGTAAAGCATACTAATAGGATTATTTTTGCTGTCCGTTTCATTATTTAGTGTTGTGGAGCTCACCTTGATGTCTCTGGTGGCCTGCAGACCATAACCCTCTGCCCCAAAGTCCGCCACGGTGAAGCCGTCGCACGAAGCCCCGTTCTCCTGAGCCCAGACCATCAGATCTGAGAAGTAGTCCTCCCTGCTGCCTTCAAACACTATGGACATTCCTGAACACAAACAGTTGATATTAAGCTTGATATGTAATTCTCCATACAATGAGGTTCAAATTTTCTTAACCCTTTAACCTCTAATGTGATGTCTGTGGTGAGCGTTCTGAATGTAGGATTTATTTTTAATATTCATAAAAATTCATCTGTTTGCTCAATAAGAAAAACATCAAAATGTGCTGATAGAATAGTATGCTCAGTACACCCCCCAACACCTGTGTGATGGGATGGGGGATGGGGTCACAGCAGTGACTGAGACCGACTTGCTATAAAAATAAATCGGTTTGGGCTTTTTTTTTTATTTATTTACACAGTTTTCCTCGAGGAATTTTGTTTTTACTGTTGTTTGCAGTGTTTTTCTTCCTGTGTTTTTAATAGTTTTGACCGTGTAACTGCTTTTTGGAGTTCAAACAGGTGTCAAAAAGCAGCTGGACTGATTTAGGAAAAAAAAAAGAGCCTCAAAACAAAAACTACTGGGCCAAAATTCAAATACTTGATGTTCAGTGTGTTCCAGTTCACAGTTCGTGTTCAACATCCTAAATCTCTTATTGATGTTCATTTTGAGTGCTTTATTTTGTAAAAACCTTTCAAACTTAAATTCTTCTTTGTCTTTTTTCTATTATTCCACCCCGTTTTGACTCTAAAATACACAGTAAAACAAAACGACTGCCACATCTTGAAAGTAGAAGGATTCATGAGGAAAAGAAACACAAGCACATTCTCACAGCAGCATTTATGACACTGAAACAGACGCCATTTACAAGGAGCCCATTTCACTGAAATGAGGCCTCAGGGGTTAAAGGCTTAATGAAAAAATGGTGAAGTTAAGTGTCTGTGTGTAATCACCCTTTTGCTTCTTGCGGATCTTCTCCACTAGGCCTCTGATCTGAGTGTACTCCTCCCATTCTTTACCAGCAGAGGGTGCTGCACTGCTGCATTCTGAAGAAACACAACTGGATTATAACACTTCAGACAAATCACACACATCAGCTGAAGAAACTTAAAAAGAACAACAATGTAATGCAAACTCTTTTATGGACCTCTATGAATATGATGGCACTGATTTCAACTGTATCCCTTGTAAGAACACATACAAAAACCACAACATGCCACTAAATCAGTTTGAACTGTATATACACACACTATATGGACAAAATTATTTGGACAAATCATGGCAACAGCTCGTAGGATGTCCTGTTCATGCCGATTTGAGATATAAACATCAATATCTCCCCTAACGTTTAATTGTTCTTCCTAAGTGAGATGTGGAGAAACTAGATTGTTAGTTGTGGTAGAAAATTATTATTTAAAGAAGGGCTGTCAAAATTAACGTGTTGACGCAGATTAATTCATCATCATGACTAATCTGATTAAAAACGTTATTGCAATTAACCCATCTGCAGCACAAAATGACTCTGAATGTCTCTGCAGACGCATTTGGGGCAGTTTGTCCAAGTAGAGTTAACATCGCACATGAACGAACAGACAGTTGATCAAGTAAAGACAGGCAGCAGAACCAACCCATAAAGATGGAAGACGCTAAACAGCGCATTGGCCCTCTGAATGGAAATATGAGGACAAAAAAGAAAAAAACAAAACAAAACACCAAGACGGAACAGTTGTTTCAAGTCGTTTTCTTGAAACTGTTGAAAGTGTTTAATAAACATGTTAAGTGCATATATATTTCCTTCTTTCTTGAGTCGGTTTGCTCATGCAAAATGAAACGCAATTAACATAGATTAAAAATGAATGATATTTAATCGTGACTAATCGAAAAGAATCCACAGTAACCCTGGGATTTGTGATTAATCTGATTAAAATTTTAATCGTTTGACAGCACTAATTTAAAGTCAAAGCATTAAAAATAGTTTAGAAATTTAGAGATAGAACATTTAAAATCATAGTCATGAATAATTAAAAAAAAAAAACAAAAACAAAAAAAAAAACCTAAATTGATGTTGAGAAAAATTTGGTAAAAACCATCTCTGAGGCATTTTGAAACAAAGATAACAATGTCAACAAAACTAACCAATGTAATGCAATATTTATCAGTATAAAACTATATTATGATATTTGTCAGTGTTTTGTATCCCAGACCCCTGCTAGAAGAGAAACACTTGAATTGTCCCAATACTTTTGTCCATATAGTGTAAATCACTACTCTTACTTACCACCTATAATTCAACAGTTTACCTAAAGAACACCAATCTCCCTGTAGCAGAACATTACTTAAGACATTTTACAAGCACCTAAATAAACTAGAGAAGTACGTGGTTGACTGTACGCTCTTCATATCCTGTTATGTTTCCATTTTCCACACATAAAGGCTTCAGTGTGAAGGTGAGGTGGGTGTAGAGGCTGAACGTAAACATACTCTGCAGCAGTTCAGAGATGAGGTTCATCATTTCCTTTGGGGAAACCACAGCACTGGCTCCTGAACCCGACTTCTGAGTCTTCACCCGACTCTTCTTTCCCATGGTGCTGGATGAACAACTGGGCTGAGGAGTTTTTACACACACTGTTAGCATAGCAAGACGAATATGAACCGAAAAACATGTTCAAAAACCACAAGCACAAACAGTTCAAACATCGTCTACACTTCAGCCTCTGTAGTGTTTCTAAGAAAGAGTTCAGTCAGCGCTGTGTCTCTGACGGCTTAAGAAGTTACAGAATTACCACATCTGGTCATTCTTTTAGCTGAGAAAGAAGAAAAAAACACCAATAAGTAGACTGTGTGGAACATATGATAGTTAATTATTTTACAGAACACAAATAATGATGCTTTGCCATTTCTTTAAAACAGACAAAATAAATGCTCTTTCATTAAAATAGTGCTACAAATAAAATATTTTCATTATCAGTCAATCAGAAAATTGTTTTACAATTAATAAGTGCGTGAAAATGATCCATTTTAAACTCCCCTACACATCTAAATAGCTCCTTATAGTCAATCCGTGATCCAAAACAGAAAAATATAATATAGGAAAACCCAATTCAAGAGGTACAGGAAAACAATCTAATGGAAAAAAAAAAGATTCTCTTCAATTTTAAGACTTTCTAGTTTCCTCACTCATCTATATCAACAAAATTAAGAACTTCAGATTATGAACCAAACCAGAAACTTGAGACTTTGGGAAACACTGACAGATACATTAGGGCATTTGTCAGAAAATTTATAGACCAAACAACTCAAGAGAAAAAAATAACTGATAGATGAGTCAATAATCCCAACCCCAGAAGCTCTCAAATGACAAGCTTTAACCTGCAAAAGACTAAAACTGTTCATTCATCACCAGTGCACTTGAATAAAGCACAAATGATGCGACTTTGTTGAATTTTCCATTTTGATTTCTTCATCTTTTGAGTTAATTTGGCATTTGTATTTTTTTTTTTATCTTGTATTTTACTCATTTATAGCTCCATGCTATGAAACATTTTAACTCTTATATGCCACCTTAAATCCATCTTGACATTTGACAGCAGTACAAAAACAATAGGAATATCTGTTGTCTTTATGAAACTGAATGACTTTTGCCCCCAAAATGGTAAAAAGAAAAAAAAGATCTTTTTAATGTGTAATTTTGTACACGTTCTACAAATGCCAGTACAAAGACACTGCTGTAAATTAAATTTGACTTGCTCTTAAATGGACACGATGTTTCAACTTCAACAAAACATATATATCAATCATTGTTGCACTTGTGTTATTATGTCTTGGGTAAAAAAAATCTCATATATACTGAACACACTGACTGACTCTGCTCTGTGAAACATTATGTACGGATTAACCACCTATATGCTAATGTCAGCTATGGTTATTTATACATTTTAAATAAATCCGTTCCAAAATTTGGTGTAGATAATTATCTTAATGGAATTTTTGAGTCTTGAGGGGAGAATATGTAAGGGTTAAGAAACACTTGTGAGATCAACTGCTCAAGCTTCTACAGAAATATAGACTATACAAACTAATGGAAAAAGGCTAAGTATGTAAACCAGCTGACAGAGGTAGTGCATTGCTTCATTCAGGTAACTGTGGTCTAAACTCAGCTGGGACTCGGATGGATATAAGGTACACGTTTGTGCAACAGCTTTTCCTTTATGTCGAAACAGATTGCTTTGTAAACCCCTGAGGTTAAATTTGCTTGCCTTTCTTCAGGAAACAATCCATTCCAGGTTCATGTGGATCCTTCGAATCTATTATTAACACACTCAACAATGCAACAGAACCTTATCGAATGAGTGATATTTCATTATGCACAACAGGCTATGGTGTTAGGCCTTCAGCGTTTACACCAACAAAATGACCCCTTTAAATAGACCAAGTGTCAATGTCTAGTTTACATGGACCAATTCAATTTCCTCCTGGCTTTAACACGACTAATATGAATTCCTCTCCCTGTGCAGCTGCTCTCTGTCTCTCGCTCATGCACAAACACACCATTTCACAACCCAGATTCTTTACAAAAGCGAAGGAAGTGGATGAGGCCACTTTATTTTTTCTGTCTAACGGGAAAGCCCATCAACTCCACACCACCAAGCAGCCCCAGTGTCTCTCTCTTGTCTCACCCTCATAGTCGACAGCTGCTCAGTGACATTCAGGAGCAGTTGTCAACGTGGTCCAGAGCCAATCACTAACAAGAACACAGGGCCTTGGTTTGCCACTGTCCTGCATTCTCAGAATACACAGTAACTTAACTGATCTCAAATGGGCAAAGGTTTAAGATCACTTTATTGGTAACAATGTGACGACTGCATTTATCTTTTAAACCTCCTACAAGGCTGAGGGTTGACTTTTAAGAGTATAGAACAATTCTTCCTTTTTGAGTATTGTGTCCAGGGGTTTTAGGAAATAAGTGATCTTTAAAATAAAAAAAAAAACAACAACTTAGCAGCAAACTTCTACCTCAGTTCTACAGGTTTCTCCAATAGGAATGACAGCTTGCAGATGTAACTTTTATTCATGTAAAACGTATAGTCTTGGATGGACTTTGCCTTGATAAAGTCTTAGAAATAAGTGTCCAGAAATCAATAGAGACACTGATCAACACGTGGTTTTGTAGATAGTCAACCACAGATAGGTTGCAAAGTCACTTTCTGAAACCAAATATCTATCAAAATGTTTTGGTACTTTAAGAAAAGGCTGTAGCTTGAAATGCAAATAACCCATCTCAATCAAACACGATTTTTGCCGTCTCACCATCTCTGTCTCTCACGAAAAAAATATGTTTTTAAAGTTTAAGACAAGGCTCTGGGAACATGGGGAAGATCTGTTTAGGCTAGTGACACAGCTACTTTCACCGTGTCACGAATGCCTCTCTAGAACCAAATTCAACTCCCTTAGGAACTAGGTAGATATAATCTTAAAACACTAGGGTTAATCCGGGTTAAATTGTGTGCTGTTTCGGTGTCTTAAGTACAGAGAGGTAAAAGACATGGGTCAATTTGCTTGGCACTGGATACGTGGGGTTAGCAGGGTTTTTATCCCCCAGCCACTGTGGATATTTGTAGCTCATGCCACTAGGCCAGTAGCAACCTTACTAGCACAGAGGAATCACGCCCATCTGAGCAGAGATGTAATTGGAGCGGAGCAGAGTACAGAGCCCATTCATCTATACTAGCTCCACTGAATAGACGATGGCAGGCTAACTGTTAGCTGCTAAGCTGTCAAGTGATAAAGGATCAGCCTGAGTTTTAGAAGGGGCTAATCTGCTGGATTGTCTAGCTAGCTGGGCTACACCGCTATAACGCAACTGCCATAAACTGCATGCAAACATCCACACAGAATTACACATAAGCCTAACATCATGTGGCGAACTAAGCAAACTATAAACATTTTTCTTCGATTCAGTCATACCTTATTTAGTGACAGCAGCAGTTCCTCTGTTCCTGTACTGAAACCCAACTTGACTGTGAGTCTCTTGTGCGATTGGAGAAGCTGTGAGTTACGCCCACCAAACCCACACCGCCTTCAGGGATTTTAATTGGCCGCTGAGCCGCACGCTCACGGAAACTGACAGTGACTGGTTGAGGATACTGATTAATGTAAACCTCAGCGTAAATATATTAACCTCCCGCCCATTAAGTCTTGCTATTGGACACTCACTTTTAGAAAGATTAAGACGACCATATATGGACAGGACTGGACTCCAGTGGTTGGTTGCAAGTCATGTCAATCACAGACGCAGCTCCGGCGTAGTGCGGTGGTCTTTGTTTGGATGGAGCGACTATACGGTTGTTACTACAGTAGATATCAGATTTTATAATTTTTTTACAGTGAGGGAAACGCTTCTCTTAAAGAATTCACAAGTGTAAATTACTGACATCACTGAGTAAAACTAGCTGTAGTTATTTCATACAAAATTTATCTCAAATTTAAGAATTTTTTTCTTCAGTGCTATACATTATATGGTATAATAGCTAATAGCATTTCGTGCTAGCAGGTTAAATGCTGGATCTTTCAACAAAATCTAACAGGGAAACAGAAGTCCTGCTTTTTGCGGGACTGAACAGACCTGGCCACCCTGGACCACATCAGACCTTGCTTATATTCGGACAGGAAGGACCCGTCCGCCCTGGACCATATTAAACCCTGTTGGTACTGGGACAAGAAGGACCTTGCCCATACACCGTCCCAGTCAGAGGGACTGGACCCGGCTACTGAGGCCCGGTACCGGAGAGAGGGAGCTCGGTTCATATTTGATGTGGGCACACGGCTTGGACTGTATCCTTTTGTGGGCAGTATAATGAATAACATGTATCAAGGGTATATAAATATAGTCACAGAATTATTTACGCTATATTCCTACATTGACAGTACACAGAGTATTACAGTATTATCATTGCGTAACAGATGGCCTGCTTTGTATGGCACATGGTTATGGATTGTTCATATGACTAGCTTGTGTTATGCTGCAGGCTGTTAGCCACATTGTGCACTTACATTTTTTTCATACAAACACAACAAAGTCATGCATTATATGGCAACGTGAAGATAATATGCATTTAATCATCTTCTGACTATAGTAGTAGTAAAGTAATAAGGTGCAGAACTCTGAAAGTTGTGTTTGCAGGTTCTAATAATAATAATACTGTGAGAGTCAGTTTCTTAACTTCTGTACAGACACTATGAAACACTGGCTACTGGAATTGTTTACTTCCACCGCTTCTACATGTTCCACTCATTTAAGCAGTTCCCAAGATATGTAAGTGTGCAGATCTTTCTTCATGTCTTCATCTTTTAATTTGGGACTCCTCAATCTGGACTCAATGTTTTTTGTCTTTGCATATGCATCATGTTACATGTACATTATGGCAACCTGTGAAATAGTCACAGACCACTTGCAAATACATTCACTTAGATATAAACACATGTAAACAATCCTTGATCATTCAGTTGGAACTACATGTTTTCCTGCCTAAGTTGCACTAGGTTCTGTTCTCTGTTTGCATTAAGAGAGGTTAGTATTTATTGATAATAATCATAAATTATTTCTTTCTATGCCTTTGGAACATGTTTGAGAAGCCATCTGGCCTTTAGGGACTGGTACAAACTTTAAACCACCTCTTATAAATAGTGTTACCCTAACACAGTGCTTGTACTTTACCTGTAGGTGACAGGAGGATGCTGCCTTTTCCTCGCAGGCAAAGTGGAGGAAACGCCAAAGAAATGCAAAGACATCATCAAGACAGCACGGAGCCTGCTCAATGACATCCAGTTTGCTCAGTTTGGAGATGATCCAAAGGTCTGGTTTCAGAAATAATTTGTCATAACCATCACTAGGGTTTTCCCTGGTTTATGCATGACACCTGAGCTATTTTGTTTGTATTTCTATAATAAATACATTTGTTGATCATCAAAACTATTAGATGCAGTTGGTCCCCATTGGATATGCTGTATGTAGCTAATATTGTTGTAAGCTTTTGGGGCATAATGCTTTCACACGGATACAGAAATAATTATATATAATAAAAATATACATAATTGTTCAGGGTATCTAGTATATTTTTATTGAAAAGTGTTTGTAGGGCAAAACAATGCAAACCACCAAGCACAATGATGACCAATACCCAGGAAAAAACTGGAGCAATGGAAAATTTATACATTTAAATCTATATAAACCGTCATGCTCTATATAAGTTGTGGGAACAGTGTGAAAATCTAAGTTTTCTGTGTGTGTCACCTTAACCTTCTCTCTTTATCTGTCTGTCATGTCACACTGATAAACAGCCAGCAAATCTTTTTATAAAATATCTCACCATCAGCTCATGGATGAATCTTTTTTCCCAACAGGAAGAGGTGATGGTGTTGGAGCGCATCTTGCTGCAGACCATCAAATTTGACCTGCAGGTGGAGCATCCATATCAGTTCCTGCTGCGTTATGCCAAACAGCTCAAAGGTACCTCTGGGATATTTAACGGGATTTAACAGGGAAGTTACAGTTTGCAGCTAATGATATACCCCTCCTCCATGTCTACAGTGGATGCAGGAATCTCAGAAGCCCCCCCATGAGAGCCACTGTGTGTAATAACTGTGGTCCACTTTCTAATATAATAGGTGGTAGTGACGCATTTTAACCATAGATGTCATTTACTATGATAAGACAAAAAGAGCAGAAGAGAATCCAAAATCTATAAACTAACAAAATACAACAAGTCTCAGTTTAATGTGTTTATACACCAATAAATCTTACACACTGAATCTTCATGGTAGAATCTACTGTACACAGTAGAGCCTTTTGTATCACTTCATTAGGATTAGTTTTCCTTAATTTATCCTGAGAACTATTAGAGGCAGAAGTATGAAGCACCATTTTGCTTCTAGTTATTTGAAAATATATATATATATCACTAATGGCAGAGTTTCCTTTTCCAGGTGACAAGAACAAGGTGCAGAAACTGGTCCAGATGGCTTGGACGTTTGTGAATGACAGGTACGTTTAGAGGACATTATGTCTGATAAGATGAGAAGTTCATTGTTAAGTACACTATAATTCTGACTGCAGGGTGCTTGCCCAGGTCTTGAAAGTCTTAAAAAGTGTGGAATTTTGAAACATGGTTTTCCAGACTTTGAAAAGTCTGGAATCTTGTGTGAAAGTCTTAATAAAATATGGAAAAAAGTTTCTCTCATATTTGAATTTTAGAGTATGTA
>JAPTYQ010000016.1:7338448-7349050 GCA_029814465.1 Ostorhinchus cyanosoma | reverse complement strand
AGAGTGGTTTTCATGATGTGTTTTTGTAAATGGGTCCTGAGGAGACAGGAAGTGGATTTGTCCCTACCTCTGGATCTACTGGCTCTGATGGAAAACGATCACTGATGGATGAACGGCTCCATCAGACAGGCCTCCTCGTCCTTCACAGAGGATCTGCATCGCTGTTGTCTTTCCTGAGACACAGTCAAAATAAGACCCAGGTTATCCACTGTGACACCCACCAACACACTGGGCACTGAGACCATGAAATAATTAATTAAAAAGTGAAATAATTTTATATGCTTACATTGCTATTTGAATTAATTCATGACACACTTAAGTACTACATGCTCGGTGTATTCATTTATCGAATGTATGTATTTCCAATTTTAATTAATGGCACATTTAATTAATTCATGATATATGTATTTATTTATTTAATTTTGTCACTCCTCCATAGACGGATCCACAAATCCAGGAAACGAAACCTGGATTTGTGGATCCTGTTTCGTGTCAGATAAGATTCATTTATGCTGTTTTGGGGTAAAATTACACATTAAATTACATATTGCTTTGGCTAAAATTACTTCTTAGTAAAGCTCTTGTTAGTATCTTACATGGTTTTTGTCTTCATTTGTGTGTTTATGAACCTTGTGCTCTACATGATTTGTAAAATAACTTAAACTGAGGCTAACGCAGTTTTTCAGTTGCACAAAGCCACGACGGCGTATTAGGACCCCATGACAAAATAAAACACTGTCACTATAAGAATAAAGTCAAATAAAATATTGAAATAAACCCAGAAGATAAACACAAAAAGTGTGACAATCTTAAAAGAGTAAAGTTGTCATATTCTGAGAATAAGGTCACAATATTATGAGAATAATGTAACTTAAAACCCGGTGGGAAAAGTATCATAATTTACCAGAATAAAGTCGTACCCTGCTGGTCCACAGCAGTAGTATCTGTGTTGTATAACGTATTTGATATAAACTAGACTTAAATCTCCCCATTACCAGTGGATATGATGATGCTATGAAGAAGGCTAATACCTTCTGCTACTGTGTTGTTGTCATGCCGTGGCTCTCGTCACTTCCGGAAGGGGGCGTGTTCAGGCTAGTCAATAGTCCGGCTAACTGTGGTTTTTGCATATACATGCGGGAGTAGCTCGATTTAGAATCTTATTATCTGGCACCAATAGTCCGATTTCTAAAACTACAGTTCGGTTCGATTCCAGTCAGACTAAGGTGTTTACATGGCTTTGAAAACGTCGATATTAGCCGAACTAAGGCAATAAGTTGATTTTCTCTAAGTGTATGTAAACGTACCGGATGTTCGTGGACCACATGTTCTTTGGTAGCTCAAATGGATCCATATCGAGTCCAATTGTCTTTCATTTCACTTCATATTCCAAAATTTTCCCGGTCTCGCTGTGTTTTCCTGCTACACTCCATCTGTTGAGCTAACTTTTGCCACTTAGACCGTCTTAGAGGGGCGTGGCCCGGAGGGGAAATGACGTGACCGGAAATCCTCTATAAGACCCTCAGAAAGTACATCAATGAAATATTTAGTAAGATGAACATTAACTGTGAACTGTAACACACTGAACCACAAGTATTTTGGTCCAGTATTTTTTGTTCTTGGTCTCTTTTTTCTAAATCAGTCCAGCTGTTTTTGGTATCTGGTTGAACTCCAAAAAGCAGTTCCTCTCCAGCTGGAAACATAGGCCTCCATTCCACATCTGACACATCCAAGGGGTGCTTCTCCTGCAGACAGTGCACTGCTGCCTTCCCATGCTGGCCTTCTGCCTGTTTTCCATCTCTACAGTGCTTGAATACATTAACCTGCATTACTATCAATGGCCTCTCATCAGAAGACATCCTTAAAATGGAAGATCAATCTATCAATTTTTTATTTTTTTTTTATAGCACCAAATCATAACAAAAGTTATCTCATGACACATTTAGAGGTGGTTTAAACCAGACTGTAAACAAGCCAGTTCATAGACACTCAACAGAATCCTCCAGGAGCAAAGACTTCTAACAGGCAGAAACCTGGAGCAGACCCCAACTCTGGAGGATGAACATCTGAAATGATGATCTGAAATAATATAACACTAATATTACAACAAGCAGTGGTACTTCAGCAAACAATAAAAAGAAAGAATAATTCCTAATAATATAAACATTGCACACAGTGTTTTAAATCAGCAGGTTAACATTCATTTAAAACAGGCACTCAGAAGTCCTCTTATTATATTTGACAATGTGTCATAAGCTTAAGTGGTTGCTACTTACTTTACATATCTTGGACCCGTAGGACAACTCTAATATAACCCATAATTAAAGTGAGATTACATATACTGTTTGACACTAATTCGGTAAGAGAATAACTTGTCTGTAGAAAGACGGTGCTAGCCTACAAAGCTAAGTGTTTATTGCCATTTTGCTGCATGTCGAGTGTCAGTGTGGTTGTCATTTGCTCATGTCTGGACTGAAAGCTCTTTTCAAAACGACCAAACCAGTCCATTTGAACCGAGCAGCACTATTAAGTAGCTATGGTATGGTTTAGCTAACTGGTTCGTGACATGTAAACCAAAAAAAAACCAAGAAATAGTCGTCAGAACACGGAATGAGGACAAAACAAGGGCTAATAATTAGCCTTCGCCGGCATTGTGTGGCTCCATAGCTCAGTGGTTAGAGCACTGGTCTTGTAAACCAGGGGTCGCGAGTTCGATCCTCGCTGGGGCCTAGTTTCTTTTCGACTGTGTTACCCATCGTTTTTTGTGTATCGCTTATCTCTACTCGATTGCTACCAAACGTTGGCGAAAGTATTTTACCGTCCGCATTAATTTGCAGTTGGTTCTGTAAGATATTATTCTCACTGCAGAAAAGTAGATAGTTGCAACTCAGGGTCTTTCATGTAAAAACGACAGAATCGGGTTAAAAGATTGAAGTATCACGTTAAGCCATGTTTTGGCCAAAGCCCCGATGATTTTGGACCTGCTCATTTGTTACTGAGAATTTTGGTTTTCATATGCAAATTGGTCTGTTCGAACCCCGGTCTATGATTGGCGCATATTATCCTTCACCTTTAGTCCCGCCTGCCACTGTGATGGATAGGTCTGATGCTCCAATCAAGATGGCTATACTTGTTCCACCTGTTTCAGAAGAACAGACATCTATGAGAACTTTCATTTACAGTGGCCACGGCTTGTTTTCACTCCTGTAGTCCCTTATTGCTGCCTTAGACTATTGTTTTAGGTTAGTATGCAACTATAGATTTTTATTGTTCAGGGTTTCGGTACTGCAGTTGCATTCTGAGTTCTAGAGTTTGAAGATATTTGACTAAAAAAAGTTGTAAAATTTCACATATCACTCAGCCATTAGGAAAAACAAATCCCACATAAGCATGCTCCTTATATAATCCTTTACATGTCTGTGTACTACATTAAATAAAAAAATAATCAGAAAATAAGTTACACTGACATTTACTTACAAAACTAAAATGATCTTAATTTCAATAAGAGACCTCTGATCATATGTTGTTGGGTTTTTTTTTGGTTTATTTTACATAGTTATGATAGTAAGGAAACTGGTGTTTTAGATTTTGGTTGCATTTGTTCCCTTGAGTTGCTTACTGAGTGTATTATTTTGGAAAACACTCATTAAAAATTTTGTCCCTTATCTTTTTTTTTTCCTTGGATTCCATCTGGTTGTTTCCTTGCACTCCTTTGTCAAACCGCATTATCTGTGTACTTGAAATATCTAGGTTTAGAAGGAAACAAGACCTGCTCCATCATGTGCATTTCCAGAATGTGGAATAAATTCCTAGGCAAACAGAGCTTTGAAATGACAGCCCTTTTATTCTGCAGTATTCTCAGAGTTGGGAGGGTCATTGGTATGCAGACCACCAAACCTCAGGAGCTGGAGCCAGGTTTGCCCAGTCTGTCAGTGTGTAGGCCCAAGCTTTAGTCCTTCCAGTTTGCTATTAGTCCACAATTTACAATAATAAGATGTCAACATGTTCTACATTCTGGCACCATCTGCACGCTCCATGTTTTTTATCGTCCTTGTGATGTATAGTGAAATTACTCCAAACGGTGCAGACATCTTTACAATGTAGTCATGAAAATACTAAGCAGAATGACTCTTAGCAAAAAATATCCCAATATACACTATAGAATAACTTAATCCATCTTCATAAACTTGGTTTTGGTTCAGTTCAACATGATGAACATGTAACAGTATCAGTTTGCTGTGCACCTTAAAATATTACTTTGGTTTGTTTTACTACAATGTGAAGAGTTCAACCACATATAAAACATGATGATTGTTTTTTTTATTTTTTTGTCAGGTCTGAAATCCTCAATGTTACATAAATCTACATTTAATTTTACTATCTCTTCTACATCCAACTTCAATAAATAAAGCATTGAACCAGCAGAAGCAGAGGATCTCACTCATCTGTCCTTTGACAGTAGTTGCTGTTCATAATAACTTCCACTAGATGGCAGTATTGTCAAACGTTAACTTCCAACCTTTGTACTTGATCCATAGTGTTGCTGTGTGATTGGTTTAGACATGTTGTTTGCAGAATTAATTCAATAAAATAATGAAATAATTGATGTGTGATTGCTTTCTGTTCCAAACCAGGGGGACAATAGGAGCAGATGCTTTCAGAGAATCATTAAATGAATGATTAATGTGCAGCTTCAATGGCTGTATGTTCCAGATGGCTGACTGGGTAATCTTCACAAAAGGGAATGGGACAGTAATCCTTTAAGTAATTACAAAGTTCTGTGCTTACACACACCGGCCATTTTTGCTTTCAAGTACATCCCCTGCTGTCTGCACAATATCTGCTTTCCAGGAACTAAGGAACACCGTTTTGTTTTCAGCAGGACTACCAAGCATTTTTTTAGTTTAGCCAGCGGTGTTTGACTGGGTTTGGAGATCTTGGAGACTCTCTAATCCTTTAATTGAAATGAAAACATGAAGATCACCAGAAGTGGATTTAAGAGGTTTTCATCTCACAACATATAACAAACTAGGTGAGGGTCTGTGGCTTGTGGTGTTGGACCTCAGCTCTGCCTCTCAATGGTGTTTCTGAAGCACTGAAAGGACTCCTGTCAGCAGAACATGATCCTGACTCATTTCTGATATCAGTCTGGAGCTTTAGGGGCAGAAGACGGCCTCTTTCTCAGCTCTCTTTTTCTTCACTTCTGTTTAAATTCTTGCGCACAATATACACATCTGCCTTTATCATCTACATCTTCGTGTAGCTGACTTTGCACTAAAGCCAGAGTTTTCTGACACATTACATCTCCATCCTCAGTGACGCTTGGCATTAACTTCCACTTCCTCCAGTTCCTACAAGAAAAAATTATGTTTTATGGGACAACAGATGCTAAAGTTTACCCAGTAGAGGATCTCCAAAGTTTAATTCAACAATATATATGTATTCTATCAAGAAGACTACATAATATGATAAAATATGACATAGTAATGCGTTCATAAATAACCATCATACACTGCTTCATTGTGGTTGGATGGAGTTTCTAGCCATTTTTGGCTTTCTGCCTCTCCCTGCACCTTTAATGTTTTAGTATGTCTTTGATCAAAGTTATGTATGTGCAAAATCAATAAATCAGTGTAGTCTGTGCACAGCTTTTAGCTCACTCTTCATTTCTTACTTACATACTTCACTTACTTCCATTATTTGCTTTCAGCTTCAGTAACTGCTCCACCAACAATAGCATTACATAGTATTAATGAATAAACGACATGTGCAAGAAAATCTCAGGAGCAGATGGAACCAAACTCAGGTCCAATAAATATTAATAATGCTCTGTAAACATACGCATTTTCTAAACCCTTTTTCTATCTATCCAATTTGATCATAATAATATCATTATTAAAAGTTTTCTGAGGTAATAATACAGTTTTTAATATGTACAGACAATGTAATAATTCTTACACAAGAGCTGGATACTAATGGACTATGTTGAAAAGCATTGAACTGAGGAATAAAATATATAAAGGTGACAAAATGATCAACAAACATCAAGTATTGGACTTGAATGCACCTTGGTATGACCTTAACCCCTCTATGGAACACCATTAGTCTAAAATACCTCCCTCCGTGTGGTGGTGGAGGCCTGTGTCCGACATATCGGCCTAAAATCCTCCACTGGTGTTCAGTGGGTTGGAGGTCTGGTGACTGTGGAGGTCATGGCACAGGTTCAGTTCAGTTTCATCACCAGCCAAACCACTCACCTCCCTGGTTTTCCCCACACTCTGCTGTTGGGATCCTGTGATTAGTACCATTACATGTACCACTCATTCCCCGTTCTTCTGTTTCCAGTCCTTTTTCCTTCCTTATCTTATTCCCTTGCATTTGTTTGACCCTTGTACGTTTTACCTTTACTTCTTGGCCTGTTCACACACATCCTGTTGCCTGCGTGAACCTGCATCGACCTGGTCGTAATCTTCTCCTGAGGGTTTTCCTGCCATCTTTTTATGACTCTGGAGCTTTGTTTTTTTCCCGTGTCCATGGCTGGGTTATCCTGTTACCTGATCTCCTCTGTTTTCCAGAACATCTCCAAGACCTTCTTTTGAACCTGGATTGAGTTTTGTGTTCTTTGAAGAACAGACAGTGAAATTCTGTAGATAGCATTCTTCTTCTTCTTCTTCATCTTTTTCTTCTCTTTCTTCTTTTCCTTCTTTTCCTTCTTCTTTTCCTTCTTTTCCTTCTCTTTCTTCTTTTCCTTCTTCTCTTTCTTCTTTTCCTTCTTTTCCTTTTCCTTCTTCTCCTTTTCCTTCTTCTTCTTTTCCTTCTTTTCCTTCTCCTTCTTTTCCTTCTTCTCCTTCTTCTTTTCCTTCTCCTTGTCTTTTTTCTTTTCCTTCTTCTTTTCCTTCTCCTTGTCTTTTTTCTTTTCCTTCTCCTTCTTTTCCTTCTCCTTCTCTTTTTTCTTTTCCTTCTTCTTTTCCGTCCTCTTTTCCTTCTTCTTCTTTTTCTTCTTCTCTGATAGGCCACAGTCACCTGATCCTTTTCACCAGGCTTCATGTCTGTGTCTTGACAGCTCAAGCATCAATAGGCATTCATTAAGAGTTTAATGTTGAACGTGTGTTTGTGCAAAAACCTCTGAATCATATGTTTGTCAAAATGTAAAACATGTTTACACTATTGTTGGGTCCCTTGGATTCACTGTCATTCATTCATGGATAATACATTTTCAGTGGCAGTATCAATGCCCTCAGTGCCCAGTTCCCATATAAAGACAATGTAAACACCTTCACCAGGATTTGAATCTATATCTACAGCATCGAAGACCATAGTATTACTGACTGAGTTGACTATGTTTGCTAGGATGGCCAAATTTATGTATCAAGGCTCTCCTATCTCTTGTATTTGAGGGGGGGTCTAATGTGCACACTCCATTTATAATGAGGGTCTAAAGGACATTAAACCTAAACTAGACTAGAGTCTAATCAAGAAGAGACAAATGTTTGTTCAAGCAGCATTTGGGTCTGCATGAAAAACAAACAGGCAGCCATAGACGGTATGGGATGTATTATTATTATTATTATTATTATTATTATTATTATTATTATTATTATTATTATTATACAGTGGAACTATATTACTGCATCGACAGAATATGAAATATCTTTGAACACAGACACTGACGTAAAGTTATCAAACACAGGCCTATACTCTACTGTATCCTGTTGTCTCTCATTTTAAATTATTTGGAATGCAATGGAATTCAGTTCAAAGTTTGTATATTGTATATTCATTTTCTCAATTAGTGAATGAATACTACTGCCTACTTTCAAATATGAACTCAGTCTGGACAGTTGGGATGCTAATACCCATGGACTACCTCTGCCACATTTACACCTGTACTGTGTCTTTAAATGTTTGATTGTATATGACTGCACTTGATAAAAAAGAAGTTAAAAAAATATAAATATTTAATGTTAATGTTGCTTCTCTTTGCCCCCTTGAACCCCCCCCCGGGCTCTGACCGTGGGCCCCGCCATTCTCCTGCCCCCCCACTTACATTTTTCTGGTTCCGCCACTGCGTTTCAATTTGATAAATAAAGTGTTTGAAGTCATTCCATGGGACTGACTGAAAATGAACAGCCCCAGCACCATATTTTCTTTCAGTATACCCCACATACCAAAAGTTAACAAAATTAAAGTTAGTTTTACTTCAATCAAAATGACCTTAAGAATAAAAGGCATCAGCAAGTACTTGGAAAAAGTAGTGGGTCCAATTCCTTCCAGAAACATCCATGGAGCAGAGATACTCAATGAGGGAACAAGAGAAACGAGCAGATGGAGTTCATGATAGTCACGCTTTCCTTCCAATGCCGTATTGGCTTACTCCTGGCCTCACACACACATTTTCACTATGGCCTTTTCCATTAACAGGTCCCTCCACATGGACGGGAGTCGTCTATTAATAGGCACAGAGGTGACGCAGTGACAGAAAACCATCGGGTCACTGGACAGAGAGGCTCCAGCTGGGAGCCACTTCATCTCCTTCGTCTCGTCTTCCTCCCCACATCTTCTCACAGCTTGGGGTCTCCAACCTGTGCCAACATCCAGCCGGTCTATCCCCGACGCCCACCCCCACCCTCCATTCAATATAATCAACTCACTGAGGCACGAACACATGTCACGTGGTAAAACAACCGCCTTTCTACCAAGAACACGGTGTGAATGTCATATAGAGGATTTAATTTTATATCTTCTCTACCATTTTGGTAACTCCTCAAACTTGATCCCGGTGCTTTAGCTAAGCAATACTAAAACTGGAGTTACAATTTCCTGTGTGAAGGCCCGTGAGTGCATGGGGAAGCCACATAATGCTCGACACCAGCTACAGTTACTCAAACCAAACAGCTTATACCCCTCTGAAGAGTTCCTTTGAATAGTGTGAACAGCGCAGCATATTTTTAAACCATAGATGTAAAGAAGACTGCAAACACACCTAACAAACTGACTTTAAAAGGTATTTTTAGAACCAAACGGCAGCCCATTTTTGGCAGGATGTGGAAAAGCATTATGCAAAGTGAAGCCCGTCACTTCTGTTCACTCCTCTCCACTTGATTTGGAAATCAAAGTCGGATTTACTTTCTTTCCGCGGCGCTGATGGACAATGTGCAAGTCTCAGTCCAAGTTTTCAACCTTAAATTTAGTTCATGCATTTACTTTGGCAGGTCAAAAATACACGTTGTCTTGCGAGTAACAAAGATGAAAGTGCTCAAGTGATTTGTGGTGTTTTCCTGGTAGCTTCATTTCCAGTCGTCTTTGATCAGCTAAGTTTACAAGCCAGCGTAAACTCAATCAGCAGAGGCAAAGGAACGACTCCACTGTGTGTCAACTCCTGACCTATCTGTGCACAAACCAACACTTCTCCATTATGTCCTCCCTATGCTGCCTTAATAAACCGCAGATGGCAAACGTTTGTTTCTCATTTAGCTTAAACAACTTTTTTTCTCTGTTTCTATCCCTTTAGCCTTGCTTCTCAGGTCACATTTTCCAGTAAAACTACAACTTTGCCAGCATCGCAAAGGCTTGTTTCTCTATTCATCCAGGCACGTTGTACTCCACTGACCCTTGACCGCCGTAAAAGCTGGACAAACACAGGAACTCAAAGCAAAGATAATGAGGATAAACAGCGCAGGCACTCAGCGTCTGTATGTGTGTGTGCTCAGGGAAGCATGCTTGTGCTTATAGACACTTAGCACAGTTGTGTGTGTGCTTCAGTCCAGATAAAGTGGTAAAAATTTCAGCTGTTTCGGCTCAGAGCTTCAGAACAACAGAGTCAAGATGTTAAAGTAAAGCCAGCAGTGTCACTTTGGACTGTTGAGTGGCCGCCGTCTCCCCCAGACTGAGCCAAGAGTGTGAGTCGACCGACCGTGTGAACATGTGGGCTCGCTGATAACCTCTAAGGAAAACAAAGTTTTATGAAGCAAACAGTCCACTAGACAACAACACAACAGGCTAACCATTAGTGGACAAGGTGCAGCTGTGGAGACCTGTGTGTCGGAATACAATGAAGAGTAAACACAACTTGTGCGAGAGCAGAGCGAGGTCAACTCCCACCGATCAGCCTCGTTCAGAACCTACAGATCCACAAGCCAAAGACTCAGAAAACAGCTTCCTCTTATTGTTACAACAGCTTCTCCTTTGGATTTTGAAGCCGCGTTTATGAAAGAGGTTTCCTTCTAGTTAACTGACAGTGTTCAGTACCGTAAAAATCCATTTTATTTGTTTTTGGCTGTTTCTACCTTGGTTTCAGAGACTCCTGAGGACAGGAACTATGGAGCCGGGAAACTAAATCAGAACCAGTTTCCTCCGGTGGAACAAAGGTACAAACTCCTGAGCTGTTGTAAAAGTTTCTGATTTCTGGAAAAAGTTCATGCAGTGGAAATGGAGACTGGTTAAATTATGCAGGGCTTTCCTGATTTTAAGTGGAAGTTGCATTTCACCATTTCTTAATGTAGGTGTTTTAAAAGGAGTTTCCTTCCAAACAATATGCAAACCTAGAGCCTCAGCTGAAGTGGTTTCTGATACTTCCATATGTTTGTCACTAAGGAGGACCAT
>JAPTYQ010000016.1:7213573-7228882 GCA_029814465.1 Ostorhinchus cyanosoma | reverse complement strand
AGAGTTTAATTTCAGAGCTGATATCTATCCATTTTCCATGGTTTTCTTGATGGCAATCAAAATCACTTGAGTTCATACATCAATAGCTATGGCATTGTACTGACAAAAACAGTCCTTTTAGGCATTTCATGTTTTTTCTGTCTGTTTTAGTCAAATGATACACACAAGAGTTAGTACGTGATTGCATAACCATTGTTTTTGATGACTTTTGATGGTCTAAGAATTTTTTTCCACAACTGTACAGATGTGATTGCATTGTAACAATTTGTACAGTCTAAATGGCTGCAAAGGATGCAATGGAGACTAATTGTGTCTGGTTAGAAGGTCATATACAGGTATGTGGGGTGTAGACACAAGTGCTTTTTTGTTTTTCTGTGTGGGGTTTAGATATTTCCACAGTAAGTCTATTGTTCTGACCATGCTTAGTCATGGCAGCATCTCAGTCATGACCTGTCCACACCTGACAAGGACAAAGATCTCCTTCAAAATCTGGCATAAGAAAACATGGAATTGAGCATGATGTGTGGTATAAAGGAAAAGAGAGAACTTAATAATACGTTTTTGCACCCAAGTATAATTTCCCCTAACACTCCTAAACAGGTATCATAACGTCATACTAACAATCCTGCAAAAATAATGCAGCTTTTAAAGAGAAGATGACACTCTGTGCTTGAAAGAGAAACATATCATTTTACCTTGATTTTCAAAACACTTTTATGAAGCTGACCACCAAGATTCCTGTGCATATTATCACTGTATCACAGTAAAAGTTCATAGAGAGGGCATTTTTACTCATCATGCTTTTGTTGTCTGCCCTTTTTTGCCAATAGACTATGTGGATTTTTACAACAAATGCTAATACATTACTATAATTCTGCTAGATATTACTTGTATGTAGATGTAAAACAAAAAGAAAAAGTCTATGGTATGAGTAACAACAAATAAATGACTGTCACTCCAGTATGAAAATGTGATAATCCCACTCTCTCTACATTATTTATTATATTCCTGTGGTGTAATTTATGGTGTCAACTTCAACAACATACAGTCCACCATCACTAACTTGTACTTCATACATTTATTACCTTTAGCAGGAGAATAAGGAATTTGAAAGGATATTTATACTCAACATATCACTAAATGTATAATAAATGTCTGCCTTTGGTAATCATTATATTTTCATAAATAAAATTATATAATGACTATGTTGATTAAATGTAAACAAATGTAGAAACAGTAAAACAAACACAAAAATATGTTCAGCATTGTTTAATTCAATACCAAAAACTACAACATATACATACATACAAACAACATATAAAACACTGATTTGCTGTAATTGTAAACATCTTCAAATCCCACACAACAATAAGCCATTTAAATTATGTGTTTGAAACTTCTAAAAAATGGTAAATTGACTTAAATGAAAATTCATCTCTTCAAACATTTTACAAGGAGATGAATCACTGTCTGGTTGGTGTTGGCCATTCACTGAATGACTTCCACATAAAGGGTAGAGGAATTTCTATCTCCAGCTTTTTACTGCCCACTTTAACATATGGCGCAGTCTTTTCAGATGCTTTTGTCATTAAATCTATGCTTCCACTAAGTGCACCGTTTAGGTGTGACTGCACAATACTTATAAACTGTTTGGTATCTTCATTTATTCTCTCCATGTTCACAGAATTATAAGCTTCTTGAATCTTTACTTTAGTTAAGTCTTTGTATTCAGCCACATGTCTCCGAGCCTCCTCTAATTGTTGTCTTGAAGACTGCTCCATGTCTGTGTAAATGGCATTAAACTGAGAAGCAACTTCCCTGTTTTCATCTTTTAGGTAATTAATAAAATCCTCAACCTTTTCAGTTATCACTGTGAGGAATTCATTAATGTTTTTGTGAAACAGTTCAAACCATCTTTGCACTGATTCCTGTATCTGATCAAACATTGATATGATTTCATCCACAATTTCATTTCCATTTACAGTAACTTCAGTTCCAGGTATTCTGAAGTGAATCTCCCTGATGGATCTAACAATCTGCCTCATGAGACTCTCAAACCTTTGGATAGCCCTGTCCTTGGCTTTTAATAAAGACCGATGAGCTCTATTGAACATTTCCAGGCCTGAGAGCTGCTCTTCAGATCCAGGTAGTCTAAACTTGGTGTCAGACAGGAACCTTCTAATTCCACTAAGCAGGACATTTATCCTTTCCTCGCTGTCTGTCAAGGCCTCTTTGGCCCCATGAGACAGCCTGTCAGCAACATCCTGGACATTAATGGACAACAGGCCGTCAGAAGCCCTCCTGTACATATCTATTCCCTGATCACTTAGGTGTTCAACTGAGTTCTGCAGTGTGTTGAACGACAGTGGAAACTCATGATAGGCTCTTTCTATTACATTAGAAACTGCGTTTTTCAGTTTCATGCCTCCACGGTTCAGATCAAAACCAAAGTGTGCAGTGTGATACTTATTAATAAACTTAAGCAGAGCCTCATTTATGGCGGGAATCTTGTCCTTGCCTCCCTCAGTCATACTATGAAGAGCTTCCAAATTCCAGGAGGTCTGCAGGGTCAATTTCTGGGAGTTTCGCAGCGTGGCTTTGACGGTAAAAATATCAGTATCCTTCTCAGGAGTAGACTGAGTAAAGAGAGAGAATTACATGGGAGAAACGGTTAAAATCTGACACATTTGGATGGAGTGATGTAGCACATCAACATTAATTGCTACAGGCAAATAAAATAGAGTTAGTTTCCTACCTGGTAACGGAGGAACAGTTTTCCATAGAGCTGTGATGGAGACCTGCGCTGTAAATGCAATCCAAGAAAACCAGATGATGGAGACGACATGGATGCTGTGATGCCATCTTTGCGGGAAGTAAAGCGGAAGCCTACGTCAGCAAAGGTAGGACTGGTCACTTCCACATTGAGTGTGTGACGAAACGCACTAAGAAACAGAAAAGAAGGCATTAGCAGGGGTTCAGTTCTATTAGTGGATGTTTGATAATGCCATGGGTAATGTACAAGATTTGAGCAGCTGAATTTATTATGTAGTATCAACATTGCATTGGAAGGGATACTTACACTGTATCAGGTGAGGTGGTTTGGCGTTTCATTCTGTGAGCGAAAAGATATTTTATTTATTTGTGACCACCTAGTCGTCAGTATAGAAATAAATACATCATTACATACATCAGAGTCTGCATATAATTAGTGAACAGAGGAACTATGATGTCACTCTTTGGGTTCTGTGCTGTTTGAAGCCAGTAGTTTGCAATTTAGCTATCACCATGTAATCTTTTTGCAGCCTAAAGTGACCAAATATGGACGAAAGAAGTGTGTGGGTGTGTGTGTGTGATGTGATGTGATGTGATGTGTGTGTGTGTGTGTGTGTGTGTGTGTGTGTGTGTACGTGTGTGTGCGTGCGTGTACATGTGTGTGTGTGTGTGTGTGTGTGTGTGTGTGTGTGTGTGCGTGTGTGTAACATGGTAAAATTCATTAGGTGTTGTTGAACAACTTATTTTATAGTCTTGTAACATATTAATCATAACTACATAGGAGTTGTCTCTCAGCAAAAATAAGCCAAAATTCCAAAAATCAGACTTGGCAGGTGAGTAAGCTGTCATACAGATCAATATCAGCAGATATCAAAACTTCTATTTGACCTGAAGATTGATTATACATTTATAGAAGGGTCACTTATTAGAGGTTGCAAATAAAATAGATGAAGCCAGAATGAGCCCTGTTAAAAAATCACTTGGTATTTTTTAAGAGAAGCAATGTAAGTCTATGGAGCTACCCCAAGTTGCTGTTAGCAGTATTACAACTTTAATATACTTCAGCATTAGCTTCTTTTTGGAAATCATACATTATATCTCTTGCACTCTTGGCATGTAAAATCATTTAAAAACTGTATACACTCACCTCAAGTTTTGTTGAAAAGAATGTTGCCAGTTGACATTTACATCATTATGAATCAGCTCAGATTTCCCATTCAAAGAGACGATTCCATTATCAAATCCAAGGATTGCACTGGCTGGGGGAGAGAATAAACGAGAGAACAAATGTTCAGTTTTGTATCTAAAATCTAGCAATTGATTCCAAATTACCATCACAATATGCATGTCAAAATTGTGGACTATAAAACACTGTGTCCTCCTTACCAGTGAGCTCATACTCCAAGAAGATCATGGTGGAGGTGCAGATGGAATTCAGAGAAGTTAAAAGACTGGAGTCCTTCTTTTCCATGTTGGCAGTACTTGACACATTATGAATTGGAGAGGACATTTTCAGAGATGCACTGAGTGCACCAAAAGATGGAATGAATACACTTGATGGCAGATGAAGAGAAAATTCAGGGATTTCAATTTTCTGCTCTGGGAAGGAAATGGTTGGGAGTTCCAAGTTTGCAATGTGATTTCCGATTTCATCGAGGTCGATGGTGTTCTCTCCAATAGTAAAGGATTTGGGTAAGGTGAAAGATGAGACTGTGAGTTCATACTGTGGCATCTTAAATGAAAGGAAGGACATTTTCCCCTGCAGATACTCTGTGTTAATTTCGTAACTGGGGACAGACATTACAGGCAAACCAGGCAGCATGATATCAAAGGCTGAGGTTGTGATGACCTTGGGGATGTTCACAGTCTGAGGATCAATTGTGAAGGGTTCCACATGCAAGTTTGTAAATGGTACATCGAAGGCTGGAATTGACATTTTAGGGGGAAGAGTGAGACGCTCTGGGATATCAGTTTCTTCCAATCGCATGTCAATGTTCCTTATAGAACGAGGGATTTCTTTCACCCAATCTGGTACTACAATGTTAATCTCAGGGATACTAAAAGTGACACCGCCTTCAAATAGTTTCGATGGTATAGCATACTCTTCTCCATCCATGCTCTTGGTATAAACAACACTGGATGAGATGTTGAGGAATTGTAAGTTATCCATATTTGTGACCTGATCAAATTTGAGCACATCCCAGATGGTCTTCTGATACACAGGAAGCTTTACTGACTTCAAGAAAGATAAGTATCCTTCCACTGATTCAGTCAGATCCATCCGTATCTCAGATTCATCATTGGACATCAGAAAATCACAAGCATGGATGAGAGAAGCCAGCTGTTCCTTACCACTCCAAGAGAGAGACTGTTTTTCGGAGGTGATACCAAGGTTGATGCTCTGAATCAGTCCAACATGTCCCAAACTACTGGGCTGACTTACATCAATGTCCAATATGGTTTTGAGGGATGTTAAAGGAACAAAATCTAATTCTCCTTTAACAACGTGCTTTCCATTTGTGTTGAGAGATATTAATTCAATGTTGTTATTGCTAGTGTAATCAACAGTTGCAAACATACGCCGCAGGGACAACTCAAGGGCAACGCTTTCAGTTACGTCAAAGTGGAAGATGTTATCACCGGTGCTCCGTTTTTGTTTTTCCTGCTTGTCAATGTTTGAGTTCATCATTGTGCTTACAGTTGAGCGCAGACCATTAGCATTAAGATAGAAGGTGACCCTGTTTTCTAGATCTTCTACAATACTCCAGTTGTCCATTATTGTTATGTCTGACTTCCCCTGGGTAGAGGACTCCAGTGAGACATAAGTAGAAAGTGCTTCAAGTTCCCAGTTCATATCAAAGTTTCCCTTGCCTGCTGACTCAATCAGGGGAATGTTGAACATGTATTTCACTTTCTTCTTGGAGGCAACATTTGGTTTGGTCTTAGTGTTTCCAGTGATCTGTTGTTCAAATTCTAGATAAAGGAAGGGGAAGTTGATTTTTGCAGCATTGGCAACAGAGGTCTCCATGCTCCTTTTGCTGAGACTAAGGGTACATTCATGGTTTGCTTCCACATTTGGATGTTCCAAAGAAACTGTGGTAGCCAGTTTTATGCCTCTTTTTCTTGTTAAACTAGTAGTGCCATCAATTTTCCCATTCAAAATGTTAAACACCGATGTTGAGGAGGCACCAAACCGAGCAACAATGTCAGACTGGTTGTAAAGACCAGCATTAGCACTTAAAGCTATCACAGCAGATTTAAAGTTAAAATCGAGGGTAATGTTACCCATAGCTGGGATCACAATATTGTTTTGAATAGCTGGGAGTGTGAACGTGGGCAGCTCAATTGTACTTAGAGTATCTGGAACATCAATGACTGGTAACTCTGGAGATGGCAGCACAAGAGTATAAGATGGCACAGAGAAACCCAGTGCAGGAATTTTGAAGCTTGGTGTACTGACCTCCTTGGGGACAACATAACTAAAAGCAGGCAACTCAGCTCTGAATGCAGAAACCTCGATATTTAAAATTGGTATTTTGTATCCTGAGACAGTGAATATTCTAGGAGGAAGACTCGCCGTGTCCTTCTTGTGCTTGTAATACCGCATCTTTGCTTGGTTGTGTGAATCCTTAAGGAGTTCTACAATTTTGTCTCTACACTGTTCAAACTGAGCTTGGATGAAGTTGGCATAGTCATTGATTGCATCATAAACTGGTTCAAGTGGCAGGTCAATGCTGTGTGATTCAGGGTTTTTGAAGTAATGAAGTTTCAGATTCATTTCAAATGACTGTTGAGGTGTGCTAAGCAAGTTTTTGAGCCCAGCATCATCCCACAGAGAAAACTCTCTGACCATAGGGGTGTTCATTTCTAGATAGGGTACCGTCATCTCTGGGATAGAGAGAGGAACAGTCAAAAAGTCCAAATTCGCCTCTGTATTGACTAATGAGTGGAAAAATACATCCAGGTCATTATTTTCCAGTGTGAAGTTATGATTGTACTTGTATTGATTAAATCTTGCCAAAGCAAACCAACAAGCACGTTGTTTCTCTGAGTTTAATATGACACCGTAGTCATGCTGGAAATCCACCTTCCCAGTCAGTTTCAGAGGGAGGAAAACCTTTGAGTTGACTTTATTTTTAACATCTAGGAGTACCTCAAAGGGATGTGCCATAAATTCCAAAGAATTCGACATGATGCCCTTCACACTTCCACCAAGGAATTCAGCATTATGAGAGGCTGTCAGGACAAGTTTCAAGTCGCCAAGATGAGCCTCCCCATTTAAAGATGCAATACTCTTCCTTAAAGTCGGAATTTCTGTTTCAGATTTTGCTTCAACAGTGATATGGCTTAAGATCACCGATTCTGCTGTCAGTGTTTGCTTTGACTTCAAAAGCTTTGAATCGGTTTCTGCTTCAAAATCTAACTTGGCAGTGTTAAAATTGATGTTAAAGTCTGCTTTGCTTTTGTGTACACCTTCATCAGAGACGTCTTGTATAGACCATTTTCCATTACTGGTAGTTTCAGAAGTTACTGTTATTTGGCCTGATTCCAGCGTGGTTGCTGTGGTTTGTTTCAAAGATACCTGACTTGATGTTTCAATTAATGGGATGTCCAAATTATGATTGTAAACTGTGTCTATGAGTCCTGAAATTCCACTCCTGAGGGTGAGCATCATATTGTTGACTAACTCTGCAGTGTACATTTGAGTTGTAGCCTTGGTAACTGTCTTGGCCGCAGCCTCAGCAGAAGCGCTGGTGAGTGTCAGGGATCCCTCATGGTCAATGGAGAAGGCCATGTGTGTAGCCTTTAATGTCTCTGTGAAGAGCATCTTCTTCATCCTGGGTGCTTCAAGTCGAGCAATGGCTTCAAGGGTGTATGCAAGGGGCTCGAATGTCGACTGGGCCTCAGAATTAATTGTGGCAGTAAACTGTGGATTCTTTGGAGTAGATGTTGAGTTCTCAATCCTTCCTGTAGTTACAAGGGTGTACTGTGGGGAGTTCAATCTGAATTCTCCATGAAGTTTTCCAAAAACTGGAATGCAAATGTCACTGGGGACAGCAGGCAATGTGATCTCTGGAATTGGCAGTGTTGTGATTTCAAAATCTTCAAGACTTAATTTAGGGATGGTGATTGTAGGAAATTTGATTTCTGAGAGAGTTATTTCTGGGAATGTAAGATCTTGTAGCTCAGAAAGGTAAAGAACCTTTAAATCTCCAAATATTTCCTCTGGATCAACTGTTTGGAGCTCAAATGCTTTTATTTCATCAATGATTTCTATTAACTTTGCTTTGATTTCATTAAAGTCGATTGTAAACTCCGGAACTGTGTATGAGTTAAGAATTGTAAACTCAGGGATTGAAATTTGAACAGGGATGCTGATCTCCTGCAGTTTGTTAAGGTTGATTGTAAGCGCTGGAACAACAAGGTTAGTAAGAGGTACAGTGAATGTAGGAATTTCAATCTCAGCTCTTGTTAGTGCATCCAGAATTCCATCGATAGCCTCCTTCATCTGCTTAAAGATTTCACGGTCATTAAACACTTGTACAATATCTTGTGTCATTTGGTTAAGTTTTGTAGAAATGAAGGCAACAATATTTGTGTAGGATTCACTAGCTCTTTCGAGGTAGATGTACATTTCATCTCTGATATCCATGTCAGAGATTCTTTGTCTTACGTCCTCAAGAATATCCTGTATTTTCAATTTAATGTCATTGTAAAATGTTGTGTCAATCACATTTTTCAGTTTCTTTAGAGCATCTGCCACCTTTGTGTCCTTGAGACCATCCAAATATGTATATACAGAATTTTGGATTTCTCTGAAGAATTCCCTGACAGCCTCGATTTTTTGCACAATCTCATATGTTTTAATCTGTTCATTAATGTTGTCTGTTAGCTCAGCAATTTTCAAGTTTGTCTCATCAACAACTGTATTATAGTCAAATTCTTTCACCGATTGAAGCATTGCAGAAAGGTGATCATTAAGCTCATCAATGCTTTTCTTAAATTCAATTGATCTGAGCTGATTTGTCATGATTTGCAAATATTCCATAATTTTATCATAAACATATTCATACTTGATTCCTTTCAGAGCATCTACCATTGCCTGCAATGTCTCTCCAATTTTAAATTCCTTAATGAGAATAACTACCTGATCCATTAAATCTTTAAATTTAGAATCAAGATTGTATTTCACAATTTGATCCAGGATGTAGGAATACACTGCGTTGAGTTTGTCAGGGATTTCATATTCATCAACCCAGTTGAGGATAACTTCATAAATAGATTCAATCACTTGATGTATCTCTCCAAAGGGCACTTCATATGAAAGCTTGTCAAAATACGTGGCCAGGTCATTTGAAAGAATATAATCCTTTGTATCTTGCAAAAATGTGTTGACGTCAAAATTTTCAATGGCCTGTTTCACCTCAGACAACATGTCTTTGATTTTGTCCAAGATACCATATTTAGAATCGAGGTCTTGCAGCCATGAAACACTGCTCTCTGTGAGCTTCTGCAAATCAATCTGGCTGAGGACGTCCTCGATGGCACTGAGTACTCTGACGAGTGACTGCTTCATTTCATCAAAAGCCCAGAGTTGATCTCCAATTTGTTGCAGAACATTGGTTATACTGTTTACAAATTCCTCTGACTGGAGGTAGTCTCTGATAGTGAGAATGAGGTCTCTAGTTCTACTGGCAAAGAACATCACTTCATCTTCAAAGTTATCCTTCACTTTTCTCATTGCACGTTCTAGATTTTCCAGTGTCACAGTAAACTCTCCAGTCAAGTAGTCAAGTTTTTCTTTCACTGCATTCACTTTGTTGTCCAGGTCCAGATTTTGCATGAAGTCATTCACTTGCATTGGCAGCTGATCTAACATGTCTCTGAAGTCTGTGATCATCTGATTAATGTCTAAATTGTGGATGAAATGTTGCAGTGATTCTAAGGCTTGAACAAGTGTGGTCTTGAGTTGATCAAATGCAGCAGGAAAGCTCTCAATAAATGGGATCTCAATGATATGACAGTCAGTGTTCTTGTCATATTTAAGGAACCCATTCATACTGAATTCTTGACTTTCTGGAACTGACCTCTTCTGTTTGTTTAATCTGCTGAAAATATCTGTTGACAAAAGTCCTGAAAACTCTGCTCCGACCCTCTCAAGGTTGTTGTAAGCACTGAAGTCTTGGGTATAAGTATGGTCATTCAGCATTGATTTTAATTTCCAGTTCAGAATTTGATCAAGTGGTGTCAGGAGACTATCAAATTTGTTTTCTAAATGGGTAGAGGACTCCCCACTTGAAAGCATATGAGTGGTTGATACCCTGCTGTCGTAAGAATAGGCTAGAGCCATGGGCTCAGCTCTGACCAGCAATTTACTGTACAATTGTCCAGTTTGTTTTCCAGGCAGGTTAATTTCTCCATCGCTGTTGACAAGTCCATCAATAGTGACACTGAAGGGCAGTGCTACTGTGCGTAAGGTGCTGTCAAAACGCAAAGGTCTGGAATTAATTTTTGCTTCACAGTATGACTTGGAGGATAGTCCAGCAAACTCAAGTTCACAATTGTGGCTCAAATGTGCATCCATTGCACTTGCAGATGTGCTGTATTTTAAGGCACCATCCATGCCAGCAAAACTAATTTCATAGGTATGTTTAATGTTGTGTTCTTCTCCATAGGCTCCTTTCATACTTCCACTAACATCCACTTTCGTTGGCTCAAGTCTCATGTGGACTTCATTGTTCAAGCTGGCGTCATAAATTTTGAGGTCATTTGTCATATCTGCTGACATAATGAATGGCTTCATGTTAAGCTTGGTGTCTTGCTTGTAAAACACATCTTCACAAATGAAGTTGTTAGACTTGGAGCGAAGAGATAGGGTCCACAGAGTAAGAGTTAATGTGTGGCTGTTTTCTGTTTTCATCTGCCTCAAGGACCCCATGGTGTCAGCAGTAAAGGTCAAAGCTTGTTTGTTCAAGACAATTCTCATGTTATTTCTTGTGGTTCCATCATATGCATGGCCCTTAAGGACACCATACAGGGAGGCTTCTGAGGCTGTGATCTTACCCTCAATGCTCAGTTCTCCTCTGCTTTCGTCAGCCATGGTTTTGGTCGTGGACGACAGGGTTGCTCCACTGTTGTCTATGGCACCATTGAAGACATTCTCGAGTGTCACAGGACTGCACTGAATGTTGTTAGTTCCACTTGTAGTTAGGCCTTTACTGTCAATCATAAGATTAGCTTTGTGTAATCCACGACCTGTGTTAAATATGACAGAGCCCTCAGAGTTTACCTCAAGCCCATTGGAATTTAAGGAGCTTGTGATGAGTGAATATATCCTATTTGTTGCATCACCATCATCATCCGCCTGTGATTCAATTCTGAGAACACCCATATCACGGGACACACCAAGCTCAACTTTGTTGTTAAGTGATTTCCCCATTGCTGTGGCTAATGCATTGCTCTTCAGAGTTAACTGTGCATCCTTGTATTTAAGTTCTGCTACGTGCTTGAGGATGTCATTCTGGGCATTGGTTTTGGATACAACGTTCAACTCTGAGTTTGCATAAACTCCTTGGATCATGTTGTTAAACTGGATGAATGGTGAATTGAAGCGTAGGTTGGACTCTCCTCTTCCTTCCCTGTTGAGTAATTGCAGGTTGTAACTTTGGGTGTAGGAGGAGTCTATGTAGAATGAACCTATTTTAAGCGCTCCATCCAAGGTGCCATCTCCTGTGACTTCATCAGAATCTAGGGAGGAAGTTGCCTGAGCAGAGTAGAATACAGAGCCTTGAAGGCCTAGCGGACTAGTGACTTCAGTCTTGTAGATGGCTCTTGCATTCACTTTGTCTGTCACACGTAAGGTTTCCGAAACACTGAAGCTGGTCTCAATGAGGGCGTGGCTAAAGGAACTATTCACAAGATACTTAAGATTGTCATCTGGTGTTCCTGACATCATTCCAGTTCCTTCAAACAGACAACAGAAAAATAATACAGATCTCATATGTGGCAACACTGATATAATTTAAGACAGATTAGCTACCAGTATCTAGACATATACTAGATGTGTCTTCAGAACTATACATGTATGCTATTGTACTGATAACTTTAAATCACTGTCAAGAACTGGAGGTTTAAAGACGCAGTTTACCTTCAAGCTTGTAGGACAGTAGACTAAAAGGTGACTGGCCCATTGTCTTATATTGTGCAATGTAGCTGGGGACATCCTCAGTGTTGTTTCCACCAGACACAGAGACTTCCCAGCTGTAAAAGTTGTTGTTGACCTTGGTAGATGCTTCAGCCAAACCAAGCAGGGGAACAGCAAACTTCACAGAAGGTGGTATCGTAAAGGACGGCACTCTGTAGGTGGTGGCAGGGATGTAAAGGCCTATGATTTGTAGATCAATGGCAGGAACAGACAGAGTGTTGGGAATGTCCAGCTCCTCTGATGTTTTGCCTCCCAGTGGCAGAGGAATTGTTATGGTCATCTTATCCTTGTTGAACTGGTACCGGAACGCGCTATCACTGTTCAAATAGAACATGCTTAATCAAACCATTTTCCATGTACCTGGAAGTGGAGAGGTTAACAGAAATGCTAACAGAGTTCATGTGCATTCTCTGATATCAGTTTACTCATCACTTACAGCTGAAGGAACAGTTTTTCAGGTAGGTCTGGCAATGTGAGATCGGAGAGACTCCTCTTACTCCGCAGATTTGCAAGATATGGAAAGCGTGCTGTCAGTTTGTCCACCCAGATATTACCTGCCTTAGGAGTGATAAACAGATAAATTCTTGTAAATCTCACTTTAATGATAAAACTGTGAACATAGAAAAAATATTGATGAAATCTGTGGTTTTTAACTACTTTAATCAGAACCCAAAAAGTAAATAATGAGATTTTAAATACAAGTTCATGGATTCATCAGTACATAACAAAAAATGCTAAATTGTTACCTCAATTCCTTTAGTGACTATGTGGCGCAATTTCATGTCAGTTTTTGTCACTTGCTGGTCCAGCATATCATCAATGAGCTGCTGCAGCTGACTGTGAAGCTCATTTGCATTTGGGATCAAACTCTGAATGTCTGAATTCATGTCTGATTTCAGCTCCACCTCAAATTTATCATCATCTGTAAAAAGAAAGATCAAATGCAGTTATATGTGCTATAAACCTGTTATCTTAATCAAAGATGTGAGGAGTTATTATCTACCATATTTGAGTGAAGCCTTCTGCTGGTAGAGCGTTTCAGGGAGGTTGATGGCTGTTTCTACACCCAGGATCACACCCTCATCCTTCTTTAAAGTTGCAGTGACAGATGCGTCAGAATTCATAGATGGAATGACCAGCTGGAGTTGCACCATGGCATCCTTCATCATTTCTAGTCTGTATTTCAGATGCATAAAGAGAAAAGTGTGTTTGCTGGGTCAAATGTCTACTTTCCTGGACCAGTGGGAATGATACAGGTTGATCCTTTTAATTCTTTGGATTTAGGACATTTCATGCAATCCACTAGGCTAAAAATAGTCCTAAAATGCATCTACTCTTAAATTTTATATCCATAAGCATTAGGAAGATTTGGACATACCTTGTGCGTCCAACAAGAGAGAGCTGAGGAATGTTCTTGTTGGTGACATCAATGGTGATACCTCTCATGGCCTTTCCTTTAAAATCACTGTCAGTTACAGCTAACTTGATGCCTGCTTCCACGTCATAGTCGGGAATGACAATCTCAGTGATCACAATGTTCTCACTGGGATTGTATTTCAGAGTAGCTGTGGCCTCTGTTGAATCACTCCCTACAGGAAACAACAGCATCACAAGTCAGTCGTCTAGATCATGTCATTTTCAGAAATGGTACAGGAATTTAGACACAGTTTTCTCTTAATAAAGCAGCATAAGCAGTAATAAACATCAGTGTCATCTCGTTTTAGATGCTAGTTCTTTTTAGAGTTGTCACAAATGTCATAGTGTACCTTCAGCCTTCAAGGTTAATTTCAGAGCGCGTACTTTGTGCTGACCGTCTGTACCCTCTGTAAGTGTGTCATGAGTGATGGTGGCAGTGTACTCTGAAACGTCTCCTGTGGGTTGAATTTCAACTGCAAATCTAAGAACAAAAGATACAGGTTTTATTAAATCTTTACAAATCCACTAATATCACAGTCTGGTCTTACCATTTACATGTAAGGTACCCAAGTAAGGATTAGTAAGAAAAACTCAAACAGCTCCTACCTTGTTTCTCCTGTGAGGGGGTAATAGGGAGCCTGCTCATTGGCGGTTGCATTGGAATAACGGACTATGGTGCAGAGATTCAGACCACTGAACAGGGGCTGGCAGTCAGTGGAGTCCATCCGGTCCTCCACCAGAGAAGGCACGATCTTTGTTTGACCAGAGGAGACTGACAGCAGCTTGTTGCTGTAGTAACAAAAAAAAAAAACCTGGCTTGTGACAAGTGTTATTGTAGTTTAATCGACCTAAGATTTGTACTAAAATTAGCAATGAGAAATTAATTTCGTAACTAAAGTAAATATAAATAGAAAAGTTTAATTTCTATTTTCCATATTTTGCAGGCCAAATATGCTTTGCTTTCCCAGTTGGTAATGACTCATTTTGTACAAGAATATATTTCTTTTTGCACAAAATGGTACATTATGGTTTGTGAATTGTAATTAACCCATATCAACATCTAACCTTATCAGCTTCTATAAATCAACACTTTCCTGACAAATTAAAGCCACGCTGGATCTAAATAAAAACCAAAGCTTATCAAATCCTCACAACAGAACTGAGACTAATACTACACTTGTAAAGCTAACTAAAACCAAACTGTAACCAAAAATCTAACTGAAACACCAAAGAAAAATAAGCATTATGAAAAACATTTAATAAAATAAATTATAAATATATATTTGTATATAAAATTCAAAACTAAAACAACAACAAGCATGTTTTTCTCTGTCACCTTGTAAGAATAAAGAGTGAGACAGGGAAACCTCACCTAATGCCAAAGAGCTGAGTGTTTGACGCAGGAGCAGGGATGGACAGTTTGATCTGGTTTCCATCAAAGGTGATCTTAGTGTTGAGGGAACTCTCATGGTACATATTAGTGTGCATCTCAATGCCGGCGTCCACATAGTCTGGAATGTGCACACCCATTTGAGTGATGAATTCTAACCCAACTGAGGGCATGAAGGACAGTCCACCCTGCAAACGAATCAGGTCAGTGTTATTTACCAAGTACATATGTGAACACACTTCAGATTTTTCTTTGATTCATGAATAGACAGTAGCTAAGAATAAAAGCAACAAAAGAGGACAGTTAGATACAAAAACACATGTAAGGAATGTGCACCTATTATATACACACACTAAATCATCCTCCCAACAGTCTACAAACATGACACAACATGAATGAGTCATGCATAGAAACAGATGGTCATGGTCATCTTGTTTACCATGTTGGAAGAGTAGGTCAGGCCTCCTTTAGCACCAGGGGCAAACACACCAGCTAGAGAGAACTTCAGAGGGAAGCCAGAGGCAGT
>JAPTYQ010000016.1:7184467-7212449 GCA_029814465.1 Ostorhinchus cyanosoma | reverse complement strand
AGATACTCAAATAAACTCATTTTGAATAATATAAAATAGAAATGTTCTTAAAATGTAATTTATTTTAGATTTAGTACATGATGACTTATTTAATGTATTTTTCCCAAAAACTTTTAAGTGGGCATACCCCACTTTGGGAACCCCTGCTTTAATGGAATGAACATTTCTTCTCACCTGTCTTTTCATTCTGTTCCCTTCTGGGTTGATTCTGTCCAAAACATCTCTGAGCATTTGGGAATTGTCCTGGGCCCAGTACATGATTTTGGAGATGGAGTCAGGGAAGAAGCCATTTTGTCCAAACAGGGCATCAATTGTTGGTTGAAATCCTGTCCCGTCGATGCCAACCTTGAAGGGGGATGCTTTGATTATCCTGATGTCTTTGAAAAATTCGCTTGACCAATTTAGAACCACCAAGCTCTTGAAAACCTACCTCAAAGATATTAGTGTCATAGTCAAAAGCCCTCAGAGTGGTCTCAAGCATCACCTCCTTAGGCAAGGTGTTAGTGTCATCAAAGATAATGTTACTCCGGACTGAGCCCACTGAAGTCTCCACTGAGTGATGGCAGGACTGGCCGACACAGTCCGTAACTGTGTTGGACAGCTGGTTGGTCAAGGCTGACTCAATGATCTTCCAGATACTTCAACAACAGCAACAAGACAGATTTTAGTGTGGATTCAGCAGTCAGAAAAACAACACACAATAATAGTGTTTTCTCTGTCAGCTGGTGGGACTGCCAGGCAGAAATGAGCTCAAGTATAATTGTACATTTTTATTCTGATTGAACAATATGGATAATGTGGTATGAATGGAAATACCAAACTTTTAACCTGTAGTGGCATATTATATTTTTGTAATTTGGTTGATTTTATGATTTTTTTTTTATTTGCCTCTATATAATTTTAATTATATTTTGCCTGCAATCAACCCAACCTCCCGGGGGAGAGAATGATTAATTTGTATTGTATTTCATTCGATTCTATTCCATTTTATCCTCTATTTTTGTTTTTTTTTTGCCGCACCTCCCCAAGAGTGTTTCTTTTATTTTCCAGTCTCTTTATAGGTGAAAACAGGATTGTTCTTCTACTGCAAATGTAATTCCAGTCCCTCCACATGTATAAATTGTTTGATTCTTGCTTCATTTAGGTTAATATTAAAACTGTGGGATGATAACTTACTCATAGGGTACCCCATAGTGTTCAGACTTGTAGATCATTTGCAGGTGGGAAACCACAAAGTTCTTGAGCTGGTCCTCACTTTCATTCTCCAGGTCGCTCAGGATGTTTGTTACTACGTCTTGGTCGGGACGCTTCATTAGAATCAGGTAGGCTGCTATCCGTTTCTCGACAGGGTTTTGAGTGTCCCGGTACACCTCCATGAGACCGCCACTGATCTATGTTGGACAACACAGCAAATGCATCAGGTTCCCAGGCTGGAGGTTCAAATACACTGAACAGATGAAGTGTATACTGAATTTTTTTGTCAGTATCATGGTTATTGGTGTTAACAAAAAAATAGAAGTACAAACTACAAGGAACTGTACAATGCAACACAGCAAAATAAATTAAAACTCAAGGCAAAATGGTAAAATTAGCTCATTTCTTGTTTTCACTGAATGTTAATAGTTCATGTGGACAAACAAAACATCTTTGCACAATATGGAACCTAGACAATAGGCAATAATAAAATACTACTACCACTAATAATAATAATAACATCTTTATATTATGGGACCTTTAATAGACATTTTAAGTCATATTTTTTGTCACACATTCTTTTCTCTTATTGTACTTTTTCAGTGTCTTGGTAAGTTACTGTACCTCATTATTTATGTCCATCTGTCTCAGGGCCTGTACCGCTGCCTTTTGGTTTGACAGTGGAATATCCGTTCTCTTAGCACACCGCACAATAGTGGAAACCAGGCTGGGATTGGCAGCTTGCATGACGTCACCAATCGTACCGACAATCTAAATACCAAGGAAAAAGTATCAGAGTACAGAAGGCAACAACCTGAGCTGGATTCCACTGTGAAGACCTGACTTATCATGAAACAACAACAGCATGCAGGATGTTTGAAGGACCCGTACCCTCAGTGCAAGGAAGGTCACATCTACAGGGTCAGGGTGAAGCCCGGGCTCAAAGTCAGGGGCAGGTTCTCCTGAGCAGTCGTCTCTTAAAAGCGTTTCCATGAACTTTGACACATCTGTAACCACTGGAGTAACCTCATCTGGGAATCTGGACTGGAATCTGTAGACAAATAATATTTTAGACACGTTAGAGCACATCAGTCCAGACGTATATTAGTATTATTATACTGCATTACATATATTTATATGGTGTTTAATATATTTTGTACTATATCATATATAGCAGCTTGGCAAATTTGGGGTCTATATGTCCATTAACACGTCATGGTGTCATTTTGAGGAAGATGTTTGTGTTGTTTGCCTATTGATTGTTTTCAACTGTTAACATTAAATGTATATATACACACACACACACACACACACACACACACACACACATATATACATACATACACATATATACACATATATACGCACACACACGATCTGGAACGATCTTCCTCTGTATCTACTGTCTTTTAAAAAACATCTTAAGACATTCCTGTTCGAACAGGCATTTTAAATCCAAACAGACTCAGGGCTGCTACAACTGATTGTATTTAATGTATTTATTGTGCTCTATTGTATTTTAAATTGTATTAAATTATTGTATTTGAATAATTCTGTTGTTACTCCCCGTCTGTGAAAAGCGCTCTATAAATAAAATTTACTAACTTACTAATGTACCTTTCTATACATACTGTGTAAGTGTAAGAAAAGCTCACAGATGTGTTCACAAGTTGTATTATTTTTGTAATATGTCATTTTAAAAAAATAGACATTTTTGGTTAAATCAATTATTTTTTCTGTATTTGCTCTAGGAAATTAAAATATGAATATGTTCCTTTAACTTTGCTATTTTTCTGACCATTACCATTATCATATGGCTCATACACTATAAGGATTCATATTCTGTTAGTTTCATAGTTGTTTGAACATAGTATCTGTGCCATGTGAATTTGTCCATGTTAAGTGAATTTGCATCAACTGAAAATAAAGTGAACAAAAGAAATATATGGATGCTTTTGTGCAGATGAAGTTACAGTTCTGGAAAAAAAACTATTAGACTGTGTGTGATTTTCCTCACAGATAGTCACCACAGGACCTTATGCTATTCAGTTTGTCAAATATTAACTGTCTCTGCAAAATCAGATCTTCATTAATGCTTCTTGCTTTTGAGAAAATTGATTTTCTTGTTATCATTTTAACACTGCAGCTTATTTCTTTAGTAGACATTCAAAGCAAACTTTTATGGGGGCTTTTACAAAATATTTCCCTAATGTTTGCACACAGGAAACTGCATGGTTTCACATGATTGATTTATGACAAATGTATATTTTTTACTTCTTTGTCACAGTGGTCCAAACCTATATATATGAATTTGTTTCCCTCTAGTGGTCAACTGTGGAAATTACAATAAGAGTGTATAACAGCTTATAAAAAGGCAACATGTTCCATATATGATTTTGGATGATGTGTTTTACTTACTTCCTGACTGTCATGGCCAGAGCATACATGATTGCCCTGCTCTGTTTATACTCAGCCATACTGAGCATGTCACGGACAGTGGCAGCATCAGGGTCAGCCCGAAGACCCAGTGCGTAGACCAAAGCATCTACCTCCAACGACACACCATCTATGGTCCTGATGGCCTGGAGTATGGCACTGGTGCACTCTGAGGTTCCACACTGAAGCAGAGCCTGCCAGGTAAGCCACTTAGAAGACGTCAGCATCTCAGTGACAGTTTGGCTCAGGGTTTCATTCCTTAGGACGCGAAGGTTGGACACCAGTTTATGGAAAAGGCTGGTCCGTTTCTGACCCTGGTCTGTTCCAGCCAAAACCAAGAGGTCACGCATGGTGTTCAGAGCGGCGTCTTTTGTCTGGACTGGAGCTTTGTCTTCAGGGTCTTCAAAGTGGAGTGGCCTCATGTTTTTGACGTCCACATCTGTACCAAAATATACAGTACTATGTTGAGTGGGTAATGGAACATAAAATATGTGTAGCTGGAGATGGAGATAAAACTTCAATAGATGGTGATAAAAGGAGGCTATATTTGTAGCTATTGCATGCTCAGACCTTTGTGCACAGACATTTTGGTTTGTAAAAGCAGGTGAAGCCCTGGTTTTACTTATGATACTAACAGTAGCTCTGTTCCATTTAGTTGCAGTCATTTTAATGGTCTAACTACAGCTGTATGCTTTCTGCCTTCACAAGTCAAAATGTCAGATGTGGAAAAAGTCTAAGTCAGTTTATGTTATTGTTCCTTAACTTATGTCATATGGTTTTGACTAATTTCTGTGCTGTGTAAAAAAAAAAAAAAAGTTATTTGTCTAGTGATATCTAGTGGTAACAGATTACAACCAAAATGTCTAATGAAACTTAAATTCATCATGTTTATTTTCATTTCTTAAATGATTTTCACGCTAATTGATGCCGTGAAAAATTCAATGCCAAGTAAAAATTTATCGTCACAACTTTTGCTTGAGAAAACCTCACATTCATTTTGAGTTTACAACTTTGCAGCAAGTGTTAACATTTACTGTCACTCCTGGGTTAAGTCTGCTTTAGGCAGCAGTATATCTGTTACAATCATTCATGCTACAATAATAATAATAATAATAATAATAATAATAATAATAATAATAATAATGTAATCCAAAATTGAAGTAATCCAAAAATGTGTGAATAAATTACTAATTTATAAATTACATTTAATAGCCGTTAATTCCTACTGAGTATATAGCATGGCAAGTGAATTTAACTATAAATAGAATTGACTGAATCAGTTAATCCATCATCACTCACCAAATATTCTGTTGTTGATTCTTTTAGAGCTTTGAAAACTCAGTTCCTGAGTCACCACAGATGATATACCATTAACCCTGCAAATCAGAGGAAAGATAAACCTGAATAAAGGGGTAATAGTACTGGATTTTACATCACAATAATGACAGATTTGAGTTAGAAAAAGATATCACTGAACATTTATCAGTATCTGTGGAACTGATCATCAAACTAACTACACAAATCTAGAGTAATTTTCCTTCAGTGGTAATATATATTTCCACATGACAGTACAAACGTGTGCCAGTACTGACCATTTGTGTGTAATATGTACATGTATGTAAAGTTGAACACAACCATTGACTTACTCGTGGGAGAAGGGTAGGTAGATGTGGTCTTCTGTGCACATAGCAGATATGATGTGTTTGCCCTTTTTGTCAAATTGGTAATTACACTTTTGGGTACTTGAGATCAACTTGGACATGGGGCGATGCTGAAAGCAAAAGAGGCACAAAGTTTGCAAATTTACATTAATGGCAGTGAGGAATGAAGACTTGAGACTTCATTTCTACATAATTGAAAAGCATTACATAGAATGTGGAACCAGTGATTTTTCATTTCACCTGAGTATTTGTTCTGAACCTTGTAAACATAGAAGTAAAGAGCATGTCCATTGTCTTAGTTGAAAATGCATTCTTTTATTTCACTAAATTTACAGGACATACAGAGATTTAAGATGCTGTTTCTCTCGTCTCGTTAAATGCCATGCATGGAAAAAAAAAGGGGTATAATGGAAGAAGAACAGAGTTGAGGGAGGTGCATACACTGTAAAAAAAACTGTTGAGAAAATGTAAAAAATTTAAGGCAACCTTCTGCAGTAAAGATTTTAAGTTTTCTCAACAATGTTGCGGTTCATGGTACCACGTTAAATTGTTCTCTTTTCCACACGATACAGAACATAGTATGTTCTGCTAAAACTCGCTGCATTGAATCCTTCGTTGAGCCAACAAAGATTTTTGTTCCCCAAATAATAATAATGGATTAGATTTAAATTGCGCTTTTCTATGAATGCATCAGTACTCTTAAAGGTTGCTCACACATGGCCTCAGGAGGTAGAGCAGGTCGTCCAATGACCGAAGGGTTGCTTGTTCAAATCCTGCTCTGTCCTAGTTAGTCTGTTGTGTCCTTGGGCAGACACGCCACCCTGCTTGCCTCCAGTGAATGAATACGTATGAATGGTGGATTCACCGTACGTGGTTTGAGTATGCATTCATAGAAAAGTGCAACATAAACCTAATCTATTATTTGGGTAATAAAAATCTTTGTTGGCTCAATTAAGAATTCAATGTAGCAAGTTTTAGCAGAACATACTATGTATCATTGGGACAACAGAATAATTTAACTTGAACTGCCACCTTGTTGAGAAAACTTTAAATCTTTACTACAGAAGATTGCTTTCAATTTTTAAATTACCCAACATTTTTTTTTACAGTGTAGTGATTGTCAACAGTAATGGATGTTTGCTGTTGACAATGGATGTTCCTTTTTCTCATATATAATGAATGACCTTCATATGTATAATCTGTTCTACACACTGTGTTGCCCGACTCTATACAGTCCACTCTCGTATGAGTGGTTTACCAAAGCTTTCATCCCACAGTGACACATTATTGGAGTCAGAAGGTGCTTGTGTCTTACCAGCTTCTGGAAGATGGCCAGAGGACTGTTAACCTGTTCCCTGCTGTAAAACCGGTCACATTTGGACAAATCTCTGGTCAGGGTCACATCTACGTCAACATCCATCAGTGTTGCATCGACCGTATACTCTGTTGGACAAGCGCCGTGCACAGTGCTCTGAAAATTCAACAAATACACTCATGAAAATTGGTTTTAAAATACAAGAGACAGCAAAGTGAAGTGGGGTTTTATGGACAGAGTAGCCTTTATTCAAAATCAATATCTAATACTTACATGGACTGGTAAACTTGATGAGTCAGTGAGTGGGACCATGAGGGCTGAGATGATTCCTCTCTTAATGTTTAGGATGTTGACTGGTTCATCTTCCTCAGGGTACAGGGACATATCAGTGAACTTAAGGGGGGTCCTGAGGCAAGAAAACACACGTCATTGTATAGTATCTTATATTTCAACAAATCAGACAATCAAATTAGCAAGGTTTAACTCTGTTCTACTTGGCAAGATCTGATTATTTCCCTTCAGAGACTCTTGAATTAGAGCTGAGGAAACATATTTCAGTCTTTTAAAGAACACAGTTGAGACGAAAAAGCTCTTTTTATCTAATCTTTCCTTGTTACTGTAAAATTCTGGGTTATTGCTGCTCTTTCAAGCCCATTAATATTAAAAACAACCTTCTGGTTTCATTACCTGCAAATCATTAACTAAAAAGAGAAGAAACTACTACTCTACAGTACTGTTATGAGGTCCTAAAGAACACACATGGATACAATCTAGAACTGTCTGATATAAGGCTGCAAATCACAAATATTTTCATTACTGATTTAATTTTTTCGCTAAATCGATTGGTGGTTTGGTCTATAAATTATCAGAAAATTATGAAAAATATTGATAAATGTTTTCCAAAACCCAAGATGACATGTGTAGTCATATAATATGGACATAGACAATTTAACTTTTTTTCCCCTGAATTGTATCTTTGTGAGAAAAGTGAATAAATACCTTTTGAAACTGAACCAAGATGATTTTACATTTTTAAAGTAGTGATTTTATTCCATAACTAAGACAAGACATTAGAATTGTTGATTCCTAGAACTTGCTTTAAAATGCAGTATTTTCCCCTATGAGCAACTTTTTAATTATCAGAATTTTATATTGACACTATAATCCGATTTCTTGTATTTATATTTGCTTCACTCAATGAATTACATTGTGTAGGTCTATTCTGTCCCATTCCATACTTTCTTTAGAACAAAAAACCCCATAAATGTACTGCATAATTATATGTACAATACAATTATTCAGTTTTCCAAAATGTACATGTATAGAACTATGGGAGAGTAACTTATGCTCTCTTCATATAATACTTGATAGGTCTATATATAATTAAATAATAGTCAGTGATGATCAGTGATAAAAAGGACATTATTACAGATTGAGGTGAGTGATAGATGATCTGATTCTGTCAATCACTCATCAGACCCGCCCCTCTGGGTTAGTGCATAAGTAATGAATGCTTGGCACTAACTTTTCCATGGCGGCCTTGAATGCATCAGAGCCAGGAGCCTGGGTGTAGACTGGCTGACCCTGAGGATCCATGACGGAGACCTCACTGAGTGCACAGTCCCTGGTGTGCAGGATGAAGCTACATGTCGTGGGGATTTCAATCTCAACCTAAAGACAGGCAACGGGGAGAGGATCAGGGAGGGAGTTCAGCTCAGAAAAGAAGTGTATGTTATCAGATGAACAGACACAGCCGGACTCAACAACAGTCACGTACCTCACAGGACATTCTGGGGCCGTTCCTCAGGTTGGCCGTGCCCACTACACCGTTTCTGCTCTCTGTGGTGTACTGATACACATACTTCTTATTGACCTTGAATCTGGACGCCACTGGAGTGAGAGAATAAGCTGTGATTGTCACATGATTACAAAGATCTTTGACATCAGTGCTGATTAAATCATTTAAAGCCAACACTTGATTTACAGAAGAGATTGTATCCGGCTGTTTACAGTCCAGCTTCCACATCACCACCTACATGCAGACCTTTGGACCTGGTGTCTGCTTAGTGAAGGGGCTCAACTCTAAACAAGACCTATTGTATCACACTGTAAACAGCACAGAGTCCATCACCCACAGCTGCTATCTCCACAAAACAGGTCATGCATTTATGAGTTTAACAGGGGAACCAGGGATCTGTGAGCAGGTCAGTGTTGCGACAACATACTATCCACCCCCGACCTACTATCCACCCCCTATACAAACAGAGCTCTGTCCAGGTACAAGGAGGTTATCCTAGCCTGGATGAATTTGTCACAATAACAAAAACAAAAACATGAAGACATGTGTTCTTTGAGAAATCAAGTTGTCTGAATCCTTTCCTTTTTCCCCAAGTAGAGAATAAAAGCGAGAGAGATCAAGGAAAAAAAACTTTATTTACACAAACCTGCTATAATGAGTTAATATGGATTGAACAGAGTTCAGCAAATAACTTACATTGACATTCTGAAGCTTCATCTCTGTCATTTCCTTGCTCTGAAAAGACATTATAAGAAAGACTGTAATTTCAAAAGCACTGACAACTCATTTTGAGCATATTATACCTTTAAATGATAGCATATTTAATTACAGTTACAAAACTAACAAAAATATCCACTCTGTGCCTTACAATTAATATATACAGTAGGTGATACTTAGTGTTAGTGTTTACACAATAATATATCAGCTCTGAGTATACTGTAAAAATAAATATAATTGAAGGGTTAGCATGTCATTAAATTCTGACTTCTAAACAGCATATACTTACAAAAGCAATGTTAATTTGCTTTTTCTTTTTTTTTTTTTTTTTTACATGTTTAAGAAGTTTAGTGAAAATCAGAATAGGTTTCTACTTACGGGCAAAAGCGCAGCTGGCCAGCAGCAGTAACAGACCTAACCTGTTGTAACCCATTATGGGCAAAATAATAATTTTCCTTTGTGCTCCCCAGCACTCTCAGGCTTAATCTAATACAGTGACACCTTGACGTGGATCTTTTATAAAGTCTGTCCTTCCCTTAGCCCTGCCCTGTTGAGCACCACACAGTCACAAAGTCTTTACCAAAGTTCAAACTCTGCAGAGAACCTAAGGTTACCGTTGAGCAAAGAACATTTTAGAAAGAACCCAAAGGCCCCTCCAGGTCGCAGATACAGAGATATATAGTACTAGTACATCAAAAACTGTAGAGAAAATAAATTAAGAACATAAATGATTGTGTTTATAGAACATGGGTGTCAAACATATGGCCCGTGGACCAAAACTGGCCCACCTCAGGTTCCTATGTGGCCCACAGGATGAATTTGTGCAAAAACTGACACTGAGGATATTAATAGTCAAGTATGTCAAACTCATTTAAACTCCAAACTCCAAATTCCAACAATATTGTGCGTGCTACTAAATGTTTTGTACCTTTGTAAATCTACTGTTATCTATATAAAATGCTCATGTATAAATGATAAGTTGAGGTATAATATTGCATTTATTTTTCTAAGAAATTTCAGGTTTTTGTGAAAAGATAGTTTGTAAATGTAAAAACTTTCAGTTTAATTCAACTTTTTTATTATTATTTTTTGTTTTACACTTTCTCATTATTTATAGGTTATTATGGCATTATTTTACAACTCTGGCCCGCTTGAGATCAAATTTGGCTGTATGTGGCTCCTGAACTAAATGAGTTTGACACCTGTGTTATAGAAGGTAGCGTATTGTAGATGCTTCCTCCTGTTATTGCTTTCATAGTTATGATTGCATTATAAAAAAGCAATAAAAGGATGAATACATCTGGGACTGTAAATGAAGGATTGACCAGTCTGTCATAAACTAAAAGGCAGCTTCATGTTTTACTTGATAACTCTCAGAAAATGACATTTGACTAATAGTGTTCATACAGACATCACCTCACATGCCTTCCACTGTGGCCCTGTATCATCATGTATGACTAAACAGGACCCAGTTCATTTGGCTTAGTCATTTTTTCTTAGCCAAGTGCCCCTGGCAAGACGCCCAATTTCATTTCAGTTACCTGTATAGGGTTCACGCTGATATGTAACTGATAGACTAAATGGGTCAGACTATGATCCAGGGTCAGTGTTCGTACTTTGAAATACTTATGCATTGAAAAGATAACAGGCGAAGTACAAGTACATGGTACAAGTACCATTTAGCCGATAACGCCCTGCCATATGTTTTATTTTTGGACTTTATTTTGAGGTGAAAAATCAGGAACTAATGAGTAAAATAGCACTTCAGTGTGAGAAAGTCAGACCCAAAATCTGTAGAAGTCATTTTAAAGAAGGAAATACTTGTTAAAGCTAATCAAAATATATATGAAAGTATCCTTAAACAATGCCTCTGCTTTAGTAAAGTGTTGCATCAACAAATACAACTCAAATATCAAACATGATATAATATATACTGTATCATATCTATGAATCAGAATCACTTATTCGCCTGTTGACAATTCTAGTGCTTTACGTCATATTAAGACTATAAAGACAGGTAAAAGAAAAGTTTAATTTGGATTTCTTTCAGCAAATCTGTGAACTTTGAAATGGCAAACAAAGGAACAGTCACATGCTTTTCAATCCATTACCCGTGTAATCTGGTTTATTTGTACGAAAAAGCAGTGATGAAATGTAAACAAAGAGGAAGCTGCGGCCAAACTACACACGTGTGGATATTGATTATATCGACCCATGTCATGCTCAGTTGTGAAAAAAATATGCAGTGGAGGGTGGATGTTTACATACACTTTTGTTAAAAGTATTCTAGGTTTGGAGTTTAGGAGTTTCTGTCCAGACCAAACTCCCATTTGACATCTCAGTCATATAAGAAGTTACTGTACTCAACCAGGGTTCACACTGATGGACGACTGATAGACTAAATGGGTCATGTTGCGTCACTAGACTCAGTGCATGTATCACTAAATTAAAGCAATTTAAATCCACACTTCTTAAAATCCACTGTCTTATACACACTGCCTGGACAAAAAAGTCACTAACTGAATTCAACTGAAGAAATAGCTCAGTTCCATCTATTGTATAATTACTGCAGTGATTAATATGCATGAAATGTGTCTATTATATGTGTTCTAACTGTGTAATTTTGTAACTGTATGCTGTATTTGCTGTTGCCTATCTTGGTCAGGACTTCCTTGTAAAAGAGGTTCTTAAGTTCAATTGGATTTTTCCCGGTTAAATAAAAAAAAAGAAAAGGGAACAAACAGCCATCAGTTTGATAGATAATGTGTAGATTAGAAAAAAGGTCATGTGGTCTGCTGAGTCCAGATTGACCCTATTGGTTGGATGGCGGATGATGCGATTATCCATCATGCCTAGTGCCTACAGTACAAGCATGCAGGGGCAGTGTTATTATCTGTTGTTGTTTCAGTTGATTATGTGTAGGTTCAACATCATTATTTGCCAAAAAAATGAAGGAAAAAAGTTGCGACATTACAGATCATATCAGTCCACAGTAAATGTATGTCATAATCAAAGCTAGAGACAGTCTAGTTGTAGTTACAGTGTGGGAGTTTTTTATGGTCGAGCTGGAGTTGACTCCAGTACATACATATTTTTTTTCTTAAATCTTCTTAAATTTTCTTATTTTTTCTCTTAAATCCCAATGAAAAAAAGGAACACCACCACAGGTCCTTCCCACAGCCATCAGACTATACAACAGTTCACAGTAATCCCCTCATATCATCAAAATCAATATCATGTACAATTATATTGCAGATATGTAAATAATATGTATATATTTACAGAACAAGTAATAGGCCTAGTAATAGAATATTCTTTTATATTTTCACTTTAGAATGTTTCTGCCTCTTTCTGCACTTCTGTTTTTGCTGCTGGAATTTCCCACAAAGTGGGATCAATAAAGTTATATCTTATCTTATAGCCTCTGCTTAAACTCAAAGGGACTCAAAAGGTTTCTCATTATTTAAATTCACATTTTGAAGAAAAAAGGAACACTATCTCACTCATAAATGCCACAAATGTGCATTTTTTGGTACTTGTTAAGAGTAAATCTTTTCATACCTTGCAAGCCTTAAGATAGATAATCCCAATATTTACATTACAATATTGAAAAATTATCTTGAATTATAATTAGTGTGGGATTTGGACCCTATGGTCTGTGTAGAGGTGTCAGTCAGGTCCAGAGTGGTAGTTTATACCACTAGAGTGAGGCAGAGTAAATTTACAGTAGTGACACTAGTGCCAAACACTGGCCTTTGAATGGCCTATATCATCGTACCCATGTGATTATCGACACTCACTGTTCCACACACAGTCTCCCTGGCACCACCAGGATACAGTCACCATGTTTATCTCCCACAATGCTTATGCGATGTCACATTTATTTCTTCCAGAGTTGTTCCAGCATTGGGTTTTTTTGTTTGTTTTTTGACAAGATCTTGTATGGATGATGGGAGAGTCAGACCATTGTGTAAAATCTTCTCTATCACCTACTGAATATTAACAATGGGATTCAGGTCTGGACTCTGTGTCCAATCCATGTGTGAAAATAATCATGTTCCCTGAACCACTTTTTCATAGTTTGACACTAATGAACCCTGGTGTTGTCCGATCTTTATGCTCTTTATCAAATTAATACTTGTTTAAGAAATGAAAAGCTACTCACTGCACCAGTTAAAGAACTTCTAATCACCTGAAACATACTGATTATAGTAATTATCCTATGAAGGGATATTTGTTTTGTTAAATCCAGAGGGGGAGGACATTTTTGTGGCCAAGCATCTTGTATCTTTGTATACACTCAGAGCCATTTATATATGGACAGTTAAACTTATTGAATTTATTGAAATGAAATGATTAAGATGAGAGGGGAATGACATTTTTTTTTACAATGAGCATCAAGAAATAACAGCCATTTTCCATTTTCACAGCCTCAATAGTATTTGGACAAACTGTCCAGCAGCTTCATGTCCTGTCTTCTGATATTGTATGGCAAATGAAGCAGCTATGAACAAAAAACTACAAACCTTTGAAATGAATGAAGTCCAGAAACATCAGAGAACCAATTTAAACTATATTTCATGTCAAAAACTCACCTTGTCTAAACACTGACTGTCACGTGTCACAGTTGTTTCGACAAGTGATGAGGAGGATACAGGCTTCTCTTTACTTTCCTCGAGTATATGTCCTATTATATAGTTTTTACCGAACTGCTTTTTTTTCTCAGGACCACAAGGTGCAAAGCTTTAAGTACTGACTTGCATGTACCTCATGCAGATGGAGAAGAGGGCTTTTATTTTGAAAACCGACCGGAAATGGATCCCCGGGCTAATGATAAAGATAACCGTCACAAAGAGTGCGTGTCCGCTTAAGATTTAGGATCAAAGCAATATTCAAGTCCAACTCGTAAAAGCTCTAACCGTCCAGTCTACGGTTGTGACTCATACAGTGAAAGGTATGAATAAGAAACATTAATACTAGCTGTGGCTAACGGTCACCTTAAGCTAGCCTCGGGCTAGTAGTTAGCATCTGTGACGACTTTTCTTCCGCTACACAACACGAGCATACGGATGGTTATTATTAGATTTTCTTCATATCCCTTACTAAAATAATGTTGCTGAAACGAGTTTTTCTGTTCATATGTGTGCTGGTGTTTAGGTGAAGCATGCTAGCAGCTGCCAGAGCCACTGCACGGGTTTGTATGAGAAGTATCTCGTCTGCCTCAAACTCAGGTAAACATACGTCATACATGTGAGAGTCTGATGGAAGTTTTAGTTAAAGATGTCATTCTGTTAAAGTGCTGCACCCATCTCATGTTTAAGGCCATAGATATTTGAATTACTTAGAAGCTATACACTGTAAAAAGCCAAAAACAAATATAGGAAAGGGGGAAAATCTGTCTGGAGCCAAAAGATAGCCTTATGTTTTACCTCTTTGGTGACTGTGAGAAGGTCCTCGTGATTAGTGCCTTTATAGAACTACTAATAAATTACAAACTGCACTTAAGGGTGGAATTTGTCATTATTGTTTCGTGAAGCAAACATTGACTGGTGTCTGAATGCTTTCTTTGGAATGGTGTGCACGGATGAATACCTTTTAGTCATAAAATAAAAAGTTGTGTAGTTTTACCACTATTCTGCTTTTTGATTCATTTGGAGTGTAGTCTACATTTTTATAACTGTACATAGTTATGACAATAATAGCAACAGAAAAAAAGTTGTTATTCATTTCCACATGTTTTTTGACAAAGACACATGGAGACACTTGAAAAGGGCCCAAGAGCCAAACCAGGCCCGGGAGTTACAGGTCACCTAATTCTGGTCTAGTCCATCTAAAATCTATCATCAACACAAAGCCCCTGCCAGAATGTTTAAGTCTTACAACGGGCTAAAATATTACAATTTGTTTAGAGAACAGACACCTGTTGATCCATCTTTTAGTCCATGGTGTTTGGTTCAGAATATTGGATTTAGTAGAAGTTAAGAAAAAATATACATGTTGGCAGGGGAAAAGATGGTTGTAGGAACCTCCCTGGGTCAAAGAGCACAAAATGTAGATATGCTTCTGGTGCTCATTAAGGATGGGGGGGGGGGGTGTGCATGTAAAACAAATCTGTCAATGTGCAAAAATAATTTGTGCAAAAATAAAATAAAAAAACTACAACTGTCATTGGTGAGGTTTATCTGAGTCTAGCTTTCAGGAGCCTGTGGGAGATAAACAGTCATGAACTGAGGTTCTCAACTACTGATGGAAAAAGATTGTGTCCACTGAATTCTCCTTTGCTTCCAAATTTAAGTAACCAGCTTTGTTTTGACATTAGTTTTTTCTTTTTTACCCTGCCCCTGAAATGGAGGCAAGGAGTATTGTTTTTGGTTCTGTATGAGTCTTTGTTAACAGTCTAGCAGAAAAACTATTGCTTGAATTCATACCAAATTGGGTTTATAGATTGCCAGTAACCCAGAATAAATCTCAATACATTTTGGGAAAAGTAGGTCAAAGTTCACTTTTTTTTTTTATAATTTTTTTTTCTCCATTTACTCATAATGGGTGGAATTTCACATTTATATAAACAAAAATTTTGTTTTAATTTATTTCCAACTTTGCACATACTACTCACAATAAGTTAGGGATATTGTGAGGTCCTCAGTGGATTTCATACATGAGGTGTTTGTTTCACTTCAGTGATTTTTGGGATAGGAAAGCAATTATATTAGGGTGATAGACACACCTCATTTTATGTTTTCCACATGATGGTCTCACTGTGTACAGTGCACCTTACATATTGGGGTCAATGCCAAAAAATACAATAGGAACCCTTTTCAATGTGGCATCAATTTCAACATTTTGGGGGAATAAAAAAGCTGGTTTTGTCAGTAAGTCATTCCCAGTTAATCATTCAAGCAGCCATGAACACACGATGTCACTTAACAAACGAGCAGTGCCACATGGCCATAGTACGCCTTCAGGTAAGTAGCAGGCAGTCTAATGTTGCTGGTGAATTTGGTGTGTCTCAAAGTGTCATCAGCAGACTTGCAGAAAGACACGGAACTACTGGCAGTGTTGGTGACAGACCTAGGAGTGGAGTCCCACGAGTGATGGACCACAATGATGACCAGTACCCAAGGACCTTGCACTCAGACCCTGTTATGCAACTGCCACACAGCTGCAGGCCTGTTTACCAGAAGTGAGGGGTACTAGGGTTTCCAGACAAACCATTCGTAACCGATTTCACCGCTTTGGCTTGAATGCCACATGGCCATTGCAAATAACTCCACTGACACCAAGACACTACCGTAAACATTTGCAGTGGGCACAAGACCATGTGACCTGGACAGTGCAGCGGTGGTCTACCATCCTGTTCACTGATGAGAGTTGGGTCACCTTGCACAGAATTGATGATCGTCAGTATTGCTGGAGAAGGCAAGGTGAGTGATTCGCCGAGGTCAACATGGTCCCCACCGTTCGCTTTGGTGGAGGAGGTGCAACAGTCTGAGCAGGCCTCACCAGTCAGCACAAAACGGATTTGGTGATTGTAGATGGCTCAGTCACTGCATGTTCTTACCTCAGAGATGTCATAGAACCCATCATCATCCCCCAATTCCGCCAGCACACCCCCGACTTTGATGGTAATAAATATTGATCTAATGAAAATGGTGTTTCTTCTCATTCATTAATAGTAATATCAAATGGAACTATTACTTATTTCATTAAAATTTAGACCAAATAAGAAAAGCAATCATGTAAATAATATCCCTAACTTATTGTGAGTAGTGTATATAGAGGCAATTGATATACTGACATGAGCACACGCATAGAGATAATGACATCAGCTGGATCAATGCCAAAATAAGCTCCAATACGTGTGAGGGTCAGGGTTTGTGGTGGCTGGCACCACTATTTTTAGAAGTGGGTAGATGGCAGAGATTCAGCCTCTAAGGAGAGACTGCACATACTTGCCACATACTAGACTTGTGGGATTGTCCAGCCCAAACAAGGCCCATCACTGCTGTATTTCAGTCAAACTTCTGATTCTGCTCTGAAATTCAATGAGTTTCCCCTTTGACCCATTCACTGCCCTTCAATCTAATGTATGAAGAAATTTGCAGGTAAAGATTAACCACAACTAAAGCTCTTCTCTTGTACATTAACTCTGGTCAAATGGGTAATATCAAACCAGACTATCATAGCCAACAAGTGGGTTGGACTCTTTGCAGAGACAAAAGCATGTTTGGCTTCTCCACACAGCACATAGAAGTAGTAGAGTAGGTTGTGGTAAAAAAGTGTTTCTGTGGATTATGATGGAGCCATGGGATAATTTACATTCTCTGAGTCCTGCTGAGTTACGGCTGTTGATCAGGAACGGAGATCCCAGAGTCAAAACCACTACAGGACTAGCAGATGGTAAGACTGTATAGAAATGGAAGGTGTGCATGTGACACTGGAACCAGGTACAATTCCATACTTTTCATGGTTTCAGATATCACTATGAGGTTTAATACGTGTCCAGGACTAGTTAGTTTGGTTAGATTATGCAGAAATATCCAAGGCTGTTGTCTTTTTAGACCTATGGATTGTTAATACTGTTCTCAACCAGTTTATTTTTTTTTTACCTTTTATCATAAACATTCCTGTGTTTTGTGCAGGATACCAGCAGGCAAATGTAGTCATCCTCCCCAAATGTTTGGCTGATGACTTTGATGCGTTCTGTCAAAGTAACTCCGCTCCCCTGCCCCTGCTCTATCGCAGCCAACCAGGAGAAACATCCTGTCTGCCACTTTGTAGAGATGCTGACATAAGGTAACATGTACCCATACTGTGCATACTACATTCTCTACCACTTTAACATAAATTTGTCAAAGTCAAATATGGCCCTGTAACTACTTCTACAACCCTGAGGCTGAATCCTGTTCTGTTTATCTCTCCTTGTGATGAATCATTTTCTACAGCGTCTACACTGATTGACTAATATATACTATACATAAATGTCTAGTGCTTTGACATTAACTCAGTTTTGGGTGGCTGTGCTTTTGTAGCTGACATTTCAGTACAGAGATAATTAAAAAGTTAAAGGATCACATTTTTATCTGCACTTTTTGCTTGTACTTTGAACACTGTTGCATACAGGGTGGTAATTGCTGTATTACAAACCTGTTTAAGTGGAAGGTTGGCCCAGGTAGTAGTATGAAGAAGATCTTAATACCTAGAATGTTTGATTGTGCTAATTTATAGCAATGTTCTTGTGATTCAATACATTTACTCTAAAAGTGAAATGTGTAGAAAATGTCTTACATTACAGAATATACTGCAATGACTGAAACTCATTCATGTTTATGTTTCAACAGTCAAGTCTTTGTACTGGTTTCTGTTTTATGTGTTTTCAGAACCGATATCTCTCAGTATTGTGTGTTTGAGAAGGGCCAGATGGTGAAAACTGTGTCCAGTCTTCAGAGTTACATCACTCAGATAAAGTAATTAAAAGATTCACAGACATTTTAACTGCCTCCTGCACAGAGCATTTGTCACACTTTCATTGATTTCATAGCTATCATTCATTAAATGAATAACTCTCAGGACTTGATGTTTTAAACCTACTGGTCTCACCCTGCTGCCTCGTGCTTCAAGGTCTCCATCAGAGCAGTCGGCTGTGCAGCATGGCCCTGGGACAGACATGGTCTCTTTCTATCTGGGCTGCAGCTTTGCCTTTGAGAGCAGACTGAAGAAAGCTGGAGTTCCTGTCAGGAACTTGGAGCAGGGCAAAAACATCAGCATGTATCGAGTAAATATCTACATTTAGTCCTGTCCATATCTATGCAACATTTAAAACTGCAATATACCTTTTAATATGTCAGAATTTCTGCAGGTCATAAAGCATTAAACATCATTAAGTATATTTTGTGAAAATTAAGGCCTTAAATGGCATTAAAAAGCATTACATTCAATATCCAGAGGCATTAAAGAATTAAATACACTTGATGGAAAAAAGCATTATTATTCATGATTTATTTTGATTGTATAAACATTTAATAATTTTGATCAGAAATATAGTGTGATGATTGACGGGAGGAACCCTTTAATTATTGTTTATGGCCGACGCATGAAGTCACAACACTGGATGTTTGGAATGCAACATGCTCTGAGCGTGCTCATGCTGTGGCGAAATATTGGCAAATGTCAGAAAAATGGGAAAATGTAAGTTTAAGCAGAAGTGATTGGACAAGGGACTATTCAGACCCTGGTTAAAGCCTGTTGATGGTAAACTGTTAAAACTATATATAAAACTGTACCTGCAATTGGACATTGGTATTAAATTTGCTTAAAGTGGCATTAAAAAGCATTAAATTAGATTTACTGATACCTGCAGAAACCTTGTATAAGATCTATCAATATTGTACACTTATATACATATTGAACATTAGGCCAACACAACCTTTAACACTTTTAATGAACATTTTAACATTGCTTGATATCATGTTGTTTTCTGGATGAGGAAATGTTGCAGCTACACTCACTGACAAGGTTTAACATAATACAATGTCAGAAAAAATGCTAATTTAATGACTGACTTCATTTGGACAAAGATGAGGCATAGCTTGAGAAAGACCTGGACTTTACATGCAAAATGGAGATTATACTGTTAATGATTGACATTTTGAACATGGGAGAAACAATGTTACTATCTAACACATAGCTGGTCATTAGTTTTAGTTAGCATGTTTAAATTTTTGATGTAAACACAAATGTTTCAGAAAGAATATGCTCATGCAAGTCTGTTGGTCAAAATGTGCACGAGCCTTGTCTGTATCTTCTCTATAACCTTTTTGTTTTTGTGTGTGTTCAGACTACAGTCCCCTGTGTTCAAGCAGGAGTGTTTAGCTGCCCCCTGGTTGTCACTATGCGCCCTGTTCCTTCTGACAAGCTGGATGCAGCAGTGGAGGTTACTTGCCTCAATCCACTCGCACATGGAGCTCCTATACACATAGGAGACCCAGGTACACAAAGCAAATGGGATAAACATCTGAACTCAGTAACACATATACAGCATATGAACGTGTTTTTGTGTGTTTTTAGCTCTGCTGGGTATACAGGACCTGTGCAAACCAGACTATGGAGAGGCAGTGGAGCAGCAGCCCGGTGATGTCCCAGTTTTCTGGGCTTGTGGAGTGACTGCCATAGAGGCCGTACGCAGCAGCAGTGAGTGATATGATTGGTTAATACTGTTACCATAACACAAGCTTAAGGGTTACTGGGATGTTTAAAAATGTTGTCACTTTACACATAACCTTTTGCTCATACAATGTGAAGCATAGCAATCACGTGAAGATATTTCAGTAAGATGACTAAAAGTGGAAGCTGTTGAGACCTGATTTTCTAATTTGTATTAGTCTGTTAAATTTCATTGGATATTGGAACAAAACAAATGAGTCTGAAGGTGAAGGATGTGCTGTTGAACTTTGGGAAACTGAGCTCATGGTATAACTGTTCATGTTCCAATACATTCACACTAAGCAATCAGTGGATTATTTAAAATTTTAAAAAGTATAATTTTAGCTGCAGTCTATATCTCCAAGTTCATATTATTGCTGTCAGGTCAGTCCTGTGTTTATTCCCACGTTGACTATTTTCATCTCCTTTCCAGAGCCTTCCTTAGCATTCAGCCACTCTCCAGGCTGCATGTTTCTGACTGATATCCCAGACACCACCTCTTCATCCCCCATAACCCCGCCATCTGACAGCGTGGACCCTTCATCCATCATCCTCAACCCCGACCTCACCCCCCTGAGTTTCCTGCTGTCCGACAATCCCCTGTTCTATAGTTTAGCGTCTCGGAGGACAGTGGAGAAGATCCGACAGCTGGAGACGATTATTGGAGAGGACCCAGGTAAATATATGCAAAGACAAGAGACAAATAGAAAACCATGTAACACTCAAGGTGTGGTTGATTAACAATGCAACATGCCAGTCTCACCCTGCTGTAATTCAAACCAAAAGGTGTGTGGCATTCTTCCTGTGAAAAGAAAAAGTATGAGGGTGTTTTAGGCTCATTACTGCAAAATAATATATTTTCATATTGCAGTTAATCTCCATATAATTTTAGTTTTTTCTATTTCAATTTTATTTAGTTTTTGTCACGATTCATTTTTCAATATCTGTGATTATAGTTAGAAAACACTTGATACTGCTGCTGCTACTTGTATTTATAATACAGCCAAACAAAGTAACCAACAAAACAGAGTGTAAGAGTTAGTGAACTCACTGCAACTGCTTTTAAAGCAAACTGGACAGTTGTGTAATCTGTAAACAGACGATAAAATGTACTTGGGAGTAAAACATTAAAGCCCAAAAAGGGTTAATATGTTTAAGATAAAACTATCCATTAAACAGTTGCTATTATAGGTAAGCGTTTAAGGTAGCTTTGACTGTAGTAAGGATAAATAACACAGGGTACTTAAGGGTATAGGAGGGGTTTGACAGAGAATAGGAGAAGAAAAAGTCATTCATGACTGTAGTAATGGCTTTCTTGACAGTATACCTGTATAGCAGACTGCTGCCAAACATTGTGTCAATATTCAAAATGCATTTATGACAGTAACATTGGACATATTAAGTAACTAGTAACTTCATTAAAAGTTATCATGTTATCACATACTGCTGCATCTGCTTTTTGTTAAGAGTTACCTCTAAATGGGAGGAACTAAAGACAAAATCCTACAAGAGAAGAATAAAAATAAAGAATAACACAAAAAAGTGATGCAACATAATTTGGTGTTGTCCAACTAGAGTTTATCTGGCTCTGTGGAATGTTCACCAAAGGCCTTGTTGTAAACACCATGAAATGAAGATGGATCACAGTTTTTTATTTTCTGTCCCCAGGTGACCGAGGGATCAGAGCCTTATTCATTCAAGATGAACTTCTGCGCTCCTGTCTGGCCCTCTCCCACTCCTCCTCTGTTGCCATAACAACTGGTTTCCCCACACATTACATGCACAAGTAGGCACCTGCATATATACACTTCACGCATGGTTTTTACACTTAATTAAAAAGTCTCCGATGTTGTCGTCTAGTCCTCACCTAGTCTACAAGATTCTAGAATTTCACTTTCAACATACACTGCTGCTACATATTAATTATTCACTACCAGTACCATGTTCCAGGTTTCTGTTTGGAATCCCTCCCATAGGGCATGAAGTCTGTTGACTGGAGGCAAAATTGAAGATATTAGGAGATGGGGTGTAGCAGCAGATGGATGCTGTAGACAGGTGGCTGTTGGTGAATGCTTTAGATGTTTGATCAGCAGTACCCTAGTAACAGGAATGAGGCTGACTTGTTTTGGCAGATTAAACCAGCACTAACCAGTGGTGGAAGCAGTGAGCAGTGTCACATATTTAGTGGTGTAAATGGGTGTAATTTGTGCAGCCCTCCTGATGAGACGGACGGCCCACCTGGAGCCATCGCCATGGCGAACATGCTGCTGTCTATGGGGAAGCAGGTGACACTGGTGACAGACCGGAGAGCAGTGGAGATGAACCAGGCCATTATCGATGAGGCTGTGAGGGCGGGTGAGAGTCAGGAACTGAACTCACAGACTCATTACAGCTCAACATGCAGAATAACACTGAAAGCTTAAGTGTTTACTATGGAAGTTCATCCCCAGGTGTGCTGACTGATACGATCCCATTGGTCACCTTTGAAGACAACAGCCCAGACTCTGCACTGAACTTCCTGTGTCACAACGGGGACATCAACAAACCCAGGTGGACCTGACTGAAAATCAGACCCTAACTGGATAGAGAACACATTTTATGTGTCATTTATACATGAAGTTCCCTTTGAAATCCTGCAGGATTCATAAAGCACGTGATACATAGACACAACACAAGAATAGTGAATGAAAACCTGTCTCCCTTGCATTGCCCTTCAGATCCAGGATTATATCAACCATACTTAACCCGTCTAATTCATTTTTACTTATTATATGTCCTAAGTGAAACAAGACTTACACTAAAATCTGTGCTGTCTATACTGTTGGTCTGTTTGAACAGTAATCCAAAGAAAGCTTTACTCATGTAAGACAAACCAATCTAAAATCTGTGTAATCTATGATTTATATTCTGTTGTGAGGTTATATTCTAAAGTTTAATGTCACATGCTAGGTATGACCACCTTGTGGCGATAGAGCGCAGTGGAAGAGCTACAGATGGAAACTACTACAACATGAGAGAAATAAACATCAAACATCTAGTGGATCCCATCGATGACCTGTTTATCGCTGCCAAGGATATACCAGGAATCATTACAACAGGTATACTGTGAGAAATAGTATCACCATTCAAGTTCATTTATAGACTTGCTTTGCTGTTGAGACTGATACAGATATGTATAGTTCCACCCCAATTCAGCAGATTTTCCATCTTTGCAGGAATTGGTGATGGTGGTAATGAGTTGGGGATGGGCAAAGTGAAGGACAAGGTGAAGACCATGATGCCCAAAGGGGATGTCATAGCCTGTGATGTCCCTGCAGACTATGCCATCACAGCAGGTATAAAACTGCAGTTTACCATTTTATTTTAAATGTTAAGTCGGTACAGGTTCCACTTCTTCTTCAGCAGACATTTAACTGGCAGCACCAGCCACAAAGTTCTACTGAGGGAGATAGACAGAGAAGTGAAACCAAAAAGGAGGAAACTATCAGGAAATGACACTCTAGTCTGAGTAATGCATTCTTTGAAACACAGTTGTTGTCAGAAACTGTCATTTCCATTAAAACCGTCTCATGCCACTGACTTGTTTCATACTCTGATCACTGTCCCCTCCCTTCTGCAGGTGTCTCAAACTGGGGAGGCTATGCAGTGGCCTGTGGGCTCTACCTGCTCCTCACATGCCCCTCCCACCAGCGCTACTTAAAGAAGGGACTGGGACTGAACCGAGCTGTACCCCAAGAACAGCTGCAGAAGTGGAGAGCTGGTCTGCCCACTGTGGACAAGGTAGACTCAAACTATAGTTTTAATAAACCTCCAGTGTAGTATTACATTCCCTAACCTTAAAACATTCCTTAATCCTTGGCATTTTGGTCCCAATTAATGTAGAAAAAGATAGTTTTTCCTATGGCATATGTGCTATAAACTAAAAGGAGAGTGAATATTGCCTTTATATTCAAGTGGCAGACTCAAACACTAGTCTAATGTTAGTGTTATTGTGTGTCTGCTCAACGTGTCTGAAAAGGTCACTCTCTCAAACATCTAAAAGCACATACTGGATAAACATCAAATTAATATTGTCAATAAATCTATTAAAATATATTTAGAATTTTAAAAGTAAATGTTTTATAGTGAGTGAGTTGAATAAATTATTTACTTTTGGTTTTAAATGATTATTTTTGGTAATGTTTTTAAAACAAATACAATGGTGAGAAAAAAATCGATATAGAGTAAACTTAAATATTAACAAACTGCAGCATCTTGTGAGCATAGATGTAAACAGAATAAAACCCTAAAGGTTAAATAAAAGCTTGTATTGCAATATTTATCACTATATCCAATATTATGTACATCATTTTGAAGCCCAGTCATGTGTTGAATTCAGTGTGTCCCAATGTATATTTGTATGTGGATTTATCCGTTTATCTGTATCTATTGACTGATGAGTTAAATAGACAAAGTGAAGATCAATTTATACCTAAAACATGAATGAGGTTGTGTCTGTTTTGTCATTTTAGAACCAGAGTCTGAAGAGGAAATTCAAAGAGTGTGTTTGTTGTGTTTGTACTCACTCGTTCTTCTGTCCTTCTTTGTCTCTGTCCTCCAGGAGGAGTCCATCTTGTCCACACTAGTGCGTTTTGGGATCCGAAGTGGGAAAACTGGTCACCTGGCTATGGAGGTGGATGGTTTGACCTTTCACCCCACACACTCTGGAATAATCACCCGACTGCTGGAAGCCACACTAGACTCCACTGCCACTCCGATCCCTTGACCTCTCCGTTGTCATCAGTAGACGCACATTTCACAAAGGTGATGTCAGTGACTGAGTTATTGACGTAGATGACGTTAATTAGCTGTGATCGCTCATTCCACTCCGGAGCTTCACAGAAACACTGAAAATCAGAAGCACACACACAATTAACAGACCACCTGGCAACATTCTGCTTCCTCTCTATTCACGTTGTTAAAAGGAAGTGTGAGAGAATAGCAAAATCAGAAAGAGAGTGGATTGAGAGCAGGGTTTTCGGCGCTGCCCTGGTTACCTTTCAGTCGTCTTCCTTGACTACAGAGACGAGAGTAAAACAGCTTTTCTCTCTCTGTTTTTTTTTCTCCGTTTAGCTCTTTTCTGCCCGACCCAGTGATGAATAAATCATGTCTATGATTCTGTTCTATTCAAGAACTGATCTGTTTGAAAATAAACTTTCCAATGGAACACATATTTCTGACAAAAAGACACATTCAGTGTCTTGACAAATGTTATGCAAATGGAAATCGCAGCTTACATTTTGCAAGAAAGATGGAAAGGAAAAGGAATGATAAATATGAATGTTCTTTGCCCATGAAGGAATTAGAATTCAGTAGTGAGACCAAAAACTAGAATCATATCTGAGGCACATTTAAAAGACGTATTATACTTTATATATATTATATATTATATTTTTAGGTCCAATGGGCCACAGAGACAGATGACCGGAACACATTCCAGACAGTTCTATGATCTGAATCCTAACTGCACATTCATATTTATGCGAATCGATCTCCAGATGTTTAACATTTGACATTACACTGTATGAGCAAAAAGATGAAACCTGTCCACATGGTGTTATAAAGGTTATTATTTACCGGATTGCAGTGCCTGAAACTTTGAGTTACCACTATGAAATGCCAATCTTACAAGTAGAATCATTTTGAACAATTAGTTTGACTTATATTCAGTGTGTAAAACTAGTAAAATGATTGTAAATGATGTCAGTTCCTAAACTGATAATCAATGTTTGATGAAATTGTTAGTTTTTTTGAAGTGTAAACTTGATGCACTATACTTTTTTCCTAATAATACTCCTGTGGTTTGCTTATGGCCATTTGACAAGTGAAGTGTTGAAAAATTGTGCACATGTTAACTAAACTTTGTCAAAAGGAAATTATTCAAACCAATTAAAGTAAAATAATGCCACTTACCTGATCTGTTGTGTTTTGTCACTAATAGGTTATGGCTGCAACTCACTAATATTTTCATTAATTAATCTGATTAGTTCATTGATAAGTTGTTTGGTCTGTAAAATATGTTAATTAGTGTTTTTCCTAAAGCGTCATGTTTGATCCTCAAGCCGAAGATATTCATTTTACTGTCACAGAAGTAAACAGAAATATTCACATTTAAGAAGCTGGAACCAGAAAAGTATTTCCTCAAGAATTAGTCACAGTGAATATTTGCTTTTTAAAATATTTTTTTAATATAATGTAATAGTTGACCAGTAATCAGTTGTTCGAATAAGATCAGCTGATTGCACTGTTTCATACGATCATTGTCTTAACAGGTGTTTTATATGTATATTTACTTTACCAATGTGCTGACTACAGTTACAGACGACAGTAACATATGACATCATATTAAACTTTGGAGAACTCCTGTGGGGGTTTTTCACAAACATGGACTTTACACTTGTCAAGTATTTCATATAAAGTTCATACCTTACATTCTTTACATTCTTTTGTAGGTTTGTGCAGTGTGTGTACATAGGTTTTCCTCAATTTAGGCAAAATATCTCTAGGATTTATAATTACAATATAGTTTTTTAATTACAGTAGGTGTTCTTTGCCTTACAATTTAAAAGGTTCATGTAGTTTGAGGAGATTCATCCTGACATGTTTTCAACAGTGATACAAGCTTTAGCATTGTCTTAAACACTGCAGCAGAGTTCAGCTTAGGACAACAGTCTTCCAGAAAAGCAAACATCCTCTTTTCTAATGAGTATATTTAGATCATAGTACTCTTTTCTCTTGAAGATGTTACATTATGGTAACAAGGGTTGATACATTTTCTGTGTTAACACAAGTGTTTTAATAATATTCTTACATGGATTCACTGTGAGGAAATATATTTATTTTCATGGGGGGGTCGAATGAGCCCTTTAGCCTAATATTAATTTCAAATAGTAATAAGAGATAAGATGCAGTGCACGGAGATGGAATGGCAAAAACAACCATGGATTGCCAGAAAAAACAAAAAGCAAATACATGGAGCTGATTAAATGACTGTGACCACACTCCACTGCATCGTATCGCAGCAGGTGTTTAAGCTGTAGCAGCTGATAGAGAGCTCATACGTTCCCTAAACACTCTGATTTTCTTAACATAAATATACACTCTATTACTTCTGTTGGTGTGTCAGAGTCCTGTTTCTTAACCCATAAAGACCCAAACTTCCACTGTTGACCAAATCCATCTACTCATCTAAACTGTTTCATTCCTGTTGATCCACAAAACCTATCAATACATGTAAATAATTGGTGTAAAATACAGTTTGTCATCTTTTCATGGTTATCAGATATGACCCCTTTGGATGTTCAGAGGCTCCTTAGTTACTGTGGAAACGCCGTCATCTTCTATAACATTGATTCACCAGTAAAATCCATCGAGTTTGATCAATGACAGCAGATGAAGACACTTGTTTTTACATTCAGTTGTTGATATCTTTGCTGAAAAAGAAACTTTTTCTTCAGTTTTCTTTGTTTTTATATAATAATAACCCTCAATTTTGATCTCAGCTTTTATGACCATCCACAGCAAATTAAATACAGGACAATACTTGATTTTTACTGAAAAAAAGGCAAAATACAGTGGATAATGTTATTCTAAATCAGTGCTTCTCAAAAAGTGGGGCGC
>JAPTYQ010000016.1:7149766-7177213 GCA_029814465.1 Ostorhinchus cyanosoma | reverse complement strand
ATTTATTTATTTATGTCATTACTGTGATTCTACATAAAACATCCAGCTTCAAATGCAACCAATAACTTCACCCATTTCTAATTAAATGTTATTTTGGAAAGACACTGTACATAAGAGCTGCCCAGTTAGCCCCGCCCCCCCCATACGCTAACTCTGTCTTGGCTACATTCTTTACATGTTAACAAAATTAGATGCCTGTTCAAGTATTTAATTGGCAAATAGTTGGGGAACGACTGGTAAGAGGCTCCTGAAACATACAAAGAGAATAAAGAGTATTTGTGCACTGCAAAAATTGAAACCTTATCAAATATATTTTTCAGATTTCTAGTCCAAATATCTCATCATAGTTAAAATAAGACAGAATCACCTAAAGAGTAACTTTTCAGTGAGATACAAAGAACTTAATTTCAGACAATAGATCTTGAAAATCTTATTTCAAGAAATCTTACCAAGATAATTTTCTCTTGTTCCATTGTCAGATTTTTTGGCTTAATTCAAGATTTTTTTTTTTTGCTTCTGTCAATGGAACAAATGAAAATCGTCTTGCTAAGATTTCTTGAAATACGATTTTCAAGATCTGTTGTATTAAAAGTTCTTTAAAAGTTACTCCTTAGGTGTTTATTCTTATTTTAAGTGTGATGAGATATTTTAACTACAAATGAGAAAAATATACTTGATAAGATTTAGATTTTTTTCAGTGTACTGATTGAAACCAATTCCTAATATTAGCTGTAAACTGTATGGTTCAGAAAACTGGTTTCAGTCGTTTCTCAGCTGTTTGACACTTGGCTTGGTGCCCTGGCTACTTCATAGATTTGGCATAATAGTGATGGATGGAACAGTGGTTATTGCAGTGTTAACTCTGAGAGACTGGACAGGACAAGTAATCACAAATTGTTCTTTCTATTTTACTTTTTTTTTTTAAATTACACATTAAGCTATGTCGCTAATATACAGTATAAGGTTATTGGCGAGGGATGATTTGAGTCTCTGGACGATATCTATGCATATGTTACTGTTACCCGTGGTACCATCATCAGGAATGTACTTTGTTTCTATTTTTCACACATTCGGTTATATAATGTAAATAATGTCGAATGAGTTGACTCTAAATTGGTTTAGGCCTATTTTGGGTTTTTGTTTAATTGTTCTGGCTGAAGTCAAAGGACAGGAGTGAGTAGTCGATGATGAGGAGGAGGGGTTGGGATTAAATAAGTTTTTCTTCTTTTCGAGTAAAAATGAATGATTTTGGAATTTCCCTTTTTGTTCTGGTTTTCTTTTTGGCATGAATTCTGTGAATGCTCGAAATAAACGAATAAAAAAACATCGTCCAGAGACTCAAATCATCCATTGATAATTAGGTTACATCATTAGTTAATGCTAGCTGTGGCTCAGTCTGTCTTTCCTACTAATGCACTTTAGCAAATACAAATCTACTCCCATTAAAGTCATATTGAATATTATTTCAGTGTCATGGTAAGAAAATGAAGCAGCTTGGCCGTATCATTTCATATCACTTATATTCTTGTCTAAAACTACATTTTGGTCATGACTTGGTCTTGGTTTCGTGGGTTTTGACTACTACACTACCAAACATCGCTGCCAAGTCGGAAAACCAAACATATGAGATGTGAAAGTTGGTGTTTATCAGACATTGTGGAATTTAGAGGCCTATTTGTTTTGTGTTTTTTTTGCCATTCCTGTTTTGGTCCTTCACAGGGCCGTAACCTGGCTGACCTGAGGAGGAGTATGACCCGGGGGACTTTCAGCATCAGCACCACGCTGCGCCTGGGTCGCCAAATCCTGGAGGCCATAGAGAGCATCCACTCTGTGGGGTTCTTGCATCGTGACATCAAACCGGTGAGTCACAGGGAGCTGGCTGCATCACCCCATATTTACTGCTTTGTTGTCTTTTTATTACGTAGCAGTTTTGTTCTTTCTATGTATTACTGGCACTCGGGAATATTTTATTTCTATTTTTGCTGGATAGTGTTTGTTTGCACTTTTTGTTATTGGCTGCTGGTATTGTTGCTGATCAAGTAATTCACTTTTTTTTATCTGTTGTGCTTTACTGTAAGCTGGGTTAGTTTTGGCTGAATGCCTGAAATATAATGGACTGTAAATATCCCCTGTCGTTTTGGCTGCTGTAGTAAATTATAATCCGCAGGACAGAAAATGAATCTCATGGTGATAAATGAACATAAAATTTTATCACACTTACATATCATGCCTAATCGATTTATTTTTTTTGAAAATGTCTGTTTCTTGTTTCTCCTTCAGTCCAATTTTGCCATGGGTCGCTTTCCAAGTACTTGTCGAACCTGCTACATGCTGGACTTCGGTTTAGCTCGTCAGTTCACCAACTCTTGTCAGGAGGTCCGACCTGTGAGTGCCCCCCCCCTTTTTTTTTTACTTGGAATTAGTTAATACAGAAATTATTTTGTCAAATTGGCATTTATCTTTTTTTTATTTGTTGTTTAGGTTTGAATTCACCAGCTGTTATTGAAAAGCTGTAATATGTACACTGTAAACTACATGCTGATATCATAAGTCAATGTCTCTCTGCATCTACTTGATGACAGGACATTAGCAAACACATCTTCATAAGGTGTTAATATAGTGAAGTGATTTTCAAAGCACATTCCACTAATGATACATGACAAAAAAAACAAAAACATGATTCAATGAACAATTTGATCTGATAACATATACATACCCTCAGACGTTATGTTTAGATGTTAATTTACAAAAAATGTTAACATATGTGTATATATGTTTTGGTTGTGGCACACAATCTTTGAGTTCAGCAGATTTACCCTATAAACATGTGATACTGTTGGTGTTTTTGTTTGTCAGCCCCGTCCAGTTGCAGGGTTCAGAGGAACAGTCCGCTATGCATCTGTCAATGCGCATAAAAATAAAGTCAGTATTTATCTTCCTGATTCTTTCTGTATGAAACATATACTCCCAATTTTTTGACACGCAAACAACTAACTCAACTCAATTGATTCTACAGGAGATGGGGCGTCATGACGACCTGTGGTCCCTCTTCTACATGCTGGTTGAGTTCTTGGTCGGTCAGTTGCCGTGGCGGAAGATCAAGGACAAAGTAAGGTCATTCAGTAACTGCTGTCCTCATGTGGATGTGACTGTGAGGGATGAACAGTGACAGATATGAGTTTGTTCTTTCACAGGAGCATGTGGGGAAACTGAAGGACACCTATGACCATCGTCTGATGCTCAAACACCTACCGGCTGAGTTTGGCGTGTTCTTGGAACACATCTCCAGCCTTGACTACTTCACCAAGCCTGACTACCAGGTGACAGGAGGCTCCTCTGGCATCAGTAAACAGCTCGAGTTTGTCAGGGTTCAATAAAGCGATGTTTCATCCAAAAGAGACCCAGTTAATGGGCTTCAATAACATTTTTACATTCATAGATGACCGTATGCTCCTAATGAAATATTTTTTTCTGTATTTCTAAATAATAGAAAAGGCCACAAAGAATTTTTTAGCACCGATATTTAATTTAACTTTGAAAAGAAAACATACGTCCAGTGACAGTGACCAAAGCATTACATAATTTTAAAATACAGTCCAATTACTTTATATTGAAGGACATCATTGAGCATTAATTTAATTAAAATTACAGCCATTAGGAGGATTAAAAAGGTGTTACAATGTATTTGAAACGATTAAAAGGTGGTATGAAATATCACTAACAGAATCATTAATGACATTCAGTAAATTTGGTTATAACTCAGCGTGTTTATGCCCTTGAGGCACCAACTCGTTCATTGTCTTCAGTACTGTCCTTTATTTTTTGATAACTCTAAATTGCTCAATAACACATTTACAACAGTTCATTTATATTTAGTTCTCAGCTTTTTGATATATACTATACTAATCTATACTGTATACTTCAGTGCATTTAAGCTAAAAACACACCCAACACCAACACCCAACCCGTATAAACAAATAAAGATGAGCAAACATACAGTATATGTATTCAGTTTTTTATCTTATTATTATCTTATTTATTTATGTTTCAGGACTAAACAGTAACAGATTGATACTGACCTGTACAAATCACAAATCGGTGTATTCTTACACCTTGAGAGACATTACAGTGAGATTCATAAGGTGGTGTTAATCATGGTTAATGAGAGACTTTTTCAGATGTTTCTCACTGGAGACATTAGGTGGGTTTCCATCCAAATATATGTTATCGTTTTCTCTTGTGGATTGTCAGAAAATCTGAAAACATGAAACTGACTTTAGTTTTTATCCCCAGAACTGAACCCATGGTCTGGATCATATTACATGACAAAACCCTTTCTGTTAAAGCCTTTATCTACCATTAATTTCTGCTGCTCCTCATTCACTGTAGCATTTCACTGCTGTTTTTATTTAATATGACATTATATTATGACATTATGACACTATAGTTTGCTGTATTAATACAGTATGTAATTGTTGCTGGCTCCTCATCAGTCCACACATGCAGACACATACTATTTGCGAATTATGTTTTCATTCCACTCAAATGTAAAAACTTCTCAAACTTTAGCTGGTTGGAAACAGATCTAACATGTGTAAATGTAGAGGTAGATTGTTCATGTTTTATTAATATTTATTGTCGTGTTCTTGTAGCTGCTGATGTCAGTGTTTGACAACAGCATGAAAACTTACAATGTTGTTGAGAATGACCCCTATGACTGGGAGCGGACAGGCACAGATGGTACCCTGACAATCAGCGCCAGTGCCACTACACCCCAGCATCACACCCGCCTCACTCCAGCACACATGGGGTAAGTTTTTAATTGACACATTTTTCAGTTAATGTTTGTTCTTTTTTTTTTTTTTTGCTGTTTTCATTGTGTTCATCTCTTTTTGATTTCCTGTATTTTATAACCCCAACCATAAAATGAATATATGTTTTATTGTACTAGTATGGCCAATGCTTCTCTGATCCCTGGTGACCTGATGAGAGAGAACACAGATGAGGTTCTGCAGGATGAGCAGCTCAGCGACGTGGAGAACAATCCTGCTCCTGAGCGCCTGCCAGGCTCTCCCATCCATCATCACCGCAACCAGGAGGCTGACGTCTGGGAGGAGCTGGATCGTAACCGCAATCGCATCAGGACTGCAGTCTGGAAGGTAGACCGGACATGGGAACACACAAAACAGTTTGTTTTATCTCCACAGAATTAATATCTGACAAGACATTAATCTGTAATGGATTCCCGCAGGCTGGAACAGAGGAGGAACATAGCAACAACCAAGGAAACCAAGGACAACAGAGCCCCTATGCTGGGCCGAGTCTGGGCTCCCCAGTTAAACTGCACTCAGAAGTGGCGGCTTCAGATCGAGACGGCCCTCTGCTGAGGAAACTCCGCAACATCCACAGCTTTGAGCTGGAGAGGAGGCTGGGCCTGGAGTCTAAGCCCAGTCCAGAACGCTTCCTAGAGGCCTGGTATGACTAGGACCTAGTTCCCCAGTTCATCTGAATTCATACAGTTTGGAAATTTTCATTACTTTTTATTTTCACTTGGTGTTTCAGGGTTTTTTTGTTTTGTTTTTTTCAGCTTAGTTTTAGTTACTGTTAGGTTTCCAGGTATTATGATGAAAATCCAGATTTATAGAAGCTGAAAAAGGATGAGAATAACAGAATGCATGAGTCTATAAAGCTAGTCTGAAATGAAAACAAAGCTGATTAGTTATTCACTTTGGTTTGTGTTTAATTAAGAAATATATAGTTAATGTAAAAAAATGTTTCACTGCTGGTTGCAGTTACTGTTAAATATACCCTATAGTTCAACTGTCTCTCTAACTAACTTTTTCTTTCTGTCCAGCACTACCAAGCAGCAGCATGGATCTCAACAGCAGGAGAAAGAGACTGATGGGGCTGCGATCATCCCAGTAACTCAGGGTCAAGCGGTTCCTGCTGGAGAGCGCCCTGATCGGGTCTGGCACTACGACGAGGAGTTCCTGTCAGGTGGTGGTTCACCTAAGCCAGCATCCCCTGGATCTCTGGAGCAGGGAGAGGGGGCAGCCAGCAGTGGGGGCTTTGTGGCCCTTAATCTGAGTTCTGGGAGGCAGGACATTGACTCAAGGGAGTGGGTGATGGTGGAACGGCCCAATGGTTCAGCAGGGGCTAAGGCTGCCACCAGCCCATCTGAGGAGGATGAGGAGGAGCCAGAGATGCTCCAGCCGGGAGAAAATTCTCCTGGGTGGGAAAAGGGCAGTCCGAGCCCTAGCTCTGGAAAAGGTAAACGAGAAAGCCTGGCTTCCTCCAAGGGGAGTGCAAAAGTGGACAAGCTGGAGCTTAGCGTGGGCCCTGCAGGGGTTCTGCCCCCTGTCACTCCCACCAGTCCAGCTGAAGCTCTGGCTGAGGGAGTTCTCACTCAGGTAAGCCCTGTGCATTTTGATGTGATACCTCATAACATGACATACATGATACTGACTATAGTCAGCATTTTACACAGTTAAAAAGCTGCACAGAGTCAGAGTTCTAGCTCTAGAACTTCAATGCAAGTATCATATGATCAGAAAATCACCAGCTGCATCTTGCTGTAGTTTGAGGCTAAATGTTACTGCTTTATGTCTGCTCGCTTCTTGGCGTGTGTATATTGTGTTAGAAAATGTTATTTACTGTCACAGTTACATACTTATTCTATCACAGCATGGGAGTAAGGAGAGCTTATGGCTTTGATCTGGCATTTACTTTGTTTTTGGAGTCATTCATATTTTATCTCATTTGCAGACGTTTGCTATATGTTTGCTTTTGTTGACTTCAAAATGGTTCTTTTTTTACAAAATCTGCTTTTATTTACTTAGTTTGCACAGCTATTTTGCTTCTTTTCCAATCAACCAACCCAATGAGGGACATCATAAGTCCATCATAAAGCACTTTGAGTGGTTCATTCCACTAAAAGAAGAATGAATGTGCTGTCCCCTCACTCTCTCCTACAAGCAGAACCACTGCCTCCGAGATAAAAATTTACACTATCTCCCAAAAAGTACCTACCTTGCTTTTTTCTTCCTCCCACATCCCCAAAGACTTAATTGGAATCTTCCCGTCGCTTTACCTATATAAAGCGTCTCTCCATCATGCTCCCCACTCATGCAGGGCTGCTTGACCTACCTCACCATAGTTCCACCATCTTCTCACTCCCTCACCAATTTTCCTCCACCTCCCAATTCTCTCCTTCCCCTCTCTTAGTTCCCCACTTCTCCTCCGTCACTGCCCGAGGAGATTGCAGCCCGGATGTCCAGTCCCATCCCTCTACGTTCTCCCAGCCCTCATACTCTCCTGACCACCCTGTCGGACCCACTGCACCAGCGCCAACTGCCGGGCATCAGGCGCAGCCAATCTGCCGACCATCAGCAGCAAGAACGCCCCTCCTCTTCCTCTTCCTGCCACGTCTCCCTACCACTACCGCCAAACCCCACCCCCGGCACCCGCTCACCCAGTCGTAGGAAACTTCCAGCCATCCCGGCGGGTGCTTCCAACACCAAGTTTCCCTCAGTCATACGTATCACTCGTGCCCAGCTTCAGCAGGTGATGAGCCCATCATGATCCCACAAACTGAACCCTCCTCCATTCAGCTTCCTCTTGTTTAGCGCTAGGCTGGCTGTCAACATTTTTGTTCTTTCCTTTTTTCTGTTTGAGTTGCTTATTTTTTGGCTTCTTTGTTTAGTTGGCGTTGTTATTGTGTTGTTGTCAGGCAGCTCTCTCCAGAAACCATGAAGGGCATTGTGCAGGCCAGACAGAGCATGGGTCAGATGTGTCCTTGTGTCTGGATGTTCTTGTGATCTGAATAGGGGTGTGTGTTTGTCTGATTGTGGCATGTGTGTTTGGAATGTCGAGTCATGACTACAGGTTGCATGATCTCTTTTGTTTCAGATCGTCTTTGTCCTCTCTATCTTCCTCTTTCTCTCTCTCTCCCTGTATTTGTTCCTCACCCTCTCTTCGCTGAAGCCCCCTGCGAAGTTGCGTGAACGTTTCCTGTCCTACTTGCTGGTTTAGTACTCACAGCTTGACTGACACTGCCATAGCACTTGTGTGTTTCGGTCTGATAATGGTAGCTATGGTATTGCATGCTGTTGCCAAACTAATCACCATTTATTACCCCATATTACATACTGTATATCTTCTCTTTTACAAACATCTGCATCAGGCTCTTGCTACAGAACTACAGCACTACTCGACATGTTGTAGTCTATCAGCAACAGGCCCTTGACAATTAGTATATTATTCCCATTTTTGTTGCAGTCTGCTTCTGTAATAACACCTGTGTCTCTCTCTTCCCTCCCATGTCTCCACCTCCCCCTCCCCTGCAGCTGACAGCTCAGCGTCCCTCTGTGCTGTCCTCACAGTCAGGATCAGACAGTGCTCCACAGTGCCTCCTTCTGGAGAGGCGTGGTGAAGCTGAGGCTGAAACTCAGCACATCCAGGAGCACACAGTGGACATCAACTCCCCCCAGGACCAACTGCTTACCCATCCAGGGACTCCCACAGACCCCTTGGCTGAGACGCTGGTCAATGGAGACAGCCACACCAAAGCTCAGAGCCCTGTGCCGAGCCGGGTGTCTTCCCCTCGTTCTCCCCGTTCACCACACTCACCTCCGCCACGCTCGCCTTCCTCTCCACGCTCCCCTCGCACTCCTCGTTCCCCCCGCAGCCCTTTGTTTGCCAATGGTGACCTCTCACCCTTGGTTGACAGCCAGAGGGAATTAACTAATTTCCCCAAGCTTAAAGACACCGAGAAGGATTCGGCCCCTTGTGCCACTGAGCTGCAACTGAGGGAGGAGCACATTGGAGAAGTTAACCATGTTCCAGAGCAGTCCACTGGTCCAGCCTCCTCTCCTCCTCCTGCTCCCCGTAAAGACCCCAGCCGCAGACAAAGTCGCATACCCGTGCTTGAGCCTTCTAGCCTACTGGAGATCCCTCCTCCGGGTTCTGCCAAGGAGAAACTCCTGCAGAAGAAAGCCAGCCACCACGGCCCTGTTCCCTCTCCCACTGCATCACCGTCCCTTTCTGACAGGCGTGGTCCTATGGTAGCCTCTCTCGCTAGGGACCCGCTGTCCTCCACCTCTGATCGCTCTCAGGAAGAGGACTCTCTCATGGGCTCCCGTTCTGACCGGCAGGGTGATGACGCTCCATCCCTCTCCTCCTCCTCTAGCCCACTGTCCCGCAAGAGCCGGATCCCTCGTCCCGTCCATCCCACTTCCTCTGCTGAGCAGCTGGCTGCGCAATTCCTGCCACGCCCACCTCCTGGAAAGCCACCTTGCCGCCCCACAGTGGAGGGCAGGTAACTTGCAACCGCAAATTAGAAACAATAGCTTTGTTGTACTGAAAGCATTTAACTCTGAAAGAGTGGGCACAAAGACTTAATAAATACAGCTCTGGAAAAAAAATAAAGAGACAGTTTCAAATTTCTAGACCTGAACTCTGTTGATGATCTCCAATCAAGCCAATAACAGGAGTTCTAAACCCTAACCCCTAAATACTTTACTCCTATTTCATAGTGATAAACAGAAGTACATTCTCTCATAGCTGAGCATTCAGAAAATGAAGAGTAAACTCAAACTAAATACCGACATTTAAAATGACCAGACTTAAGTTGACTTAGAGTACATTTTTCAGCTTCAACATTAGAAAGGTACTACATCTTATTAAAGCTTTTGATAGAAAGCTGGGCAAATCATGACAGAAGTTATCACAACACTGCACAGCACATAGTCATTAAACATATTAGTTCAGAAATATTTCTCCATGCTTGCCAGGTAGTGAGGGGACTAATAAGCATTAATGACTGATTGATGTGATGTGTCATAATCATAGCGGAGTTTCTAGTGGCTCAGATGTAATGTGGGTGTGAGTAATGGATGCAATATGCTTGTGTCTTGAAGACAAATGGATCTCCATCTGTAGATATGCACTTGTAATGATAGAGCATTATTTCACAGAGCTCTAAACAGGTTTCTCTGTGGCTTAGGACTACAGTAGGATTCCAGTCAGGGCTGTCAATGTCTGTCTGACTATGCTAACCATTATCATACAATAAATATAAAAAAAAATAAATATTCATCTTCTGGACAGCTTTATCCTTGAGAGGGTCACAGGGGTGCTGGAGCCTATGCCAGCTACATTTCGGGCAAAGGCAAACTACACCCTGGGCATGTTGCCAGTTCATAGCAGGTCTGACATACAGGGATGAACAACTAATCGCTCTCACATTCACACCTATGGGCAATTTAGATTTACCAGGTAACTTATCAAGTGCATGCCTTTGGATGGGGGGAGGAAGCTGGAGTACCCAGAGAGGGCTCATGCAAACAGAGAGAGAGCACTCAAACTTAAAAAAATAATAAAGATGTAAATTTCACATTACAGTTGTGTGTGTGAGAGTGTGTTTATAGAGGTGATGATCTCTTTAATTTTTTCCAGAGCTCTATACGAAAAAAAATTTTAGTTTGTGGTTATTATGAATTTTTCTTTTCTACATAGCTCACAGATGACTTCATTATGTGTGCATCATGAATTCATAACCTGGCCTTTTTGTACCCATTCAGACTTAGGCGTTACCGGATTCGAACCGGCAGCAACAGTGACTCAGACCTCCTGACATGCCTTGCGCAGCTGGTGCACGGCTCCCGTGGCTCCCCGCTTCACCATCGCTCCTCCACCCAGCACGGGGGCTCCAGGATGGGCATCTGCAGCCTGACCAGCTCTCCACACCACCACCGCAGCTCTAGTGCTTCCCCACGTAGCTCCTCCTCCCTGCAGCGCTCTGTCAGCTCCTCTCCCTCCCGCCACGAGCACCGTAGCGGCGGAGGAGGAGGGGGCTGCCTGGGCCGCAGCCGCTCCCCTCCCAGCTTCTCCGGTTCGCCGCCTCCCCGCCGCTTCTACCCACACCATCAGGAGACTTGCTGCAGCCGCCAAGCCCGCACCAGCCCCTTCCACCTGTCCAGGGGAAAAGGCTGCAGTCGAGAGGGCAAGTACTCCAACAAGCTAAGCAGATAGTCACCCACCAGGCCACAGCAGAGGATGGGAAGACTCCAATCAGGATAGGGTGAAAAGCCTGAGTCTTCCTGTTTTAAATATTATACAACAAAGTCCCATTCTTTTACTGTTATGTCTGAGCATGTAGGCTGGGCGATATGATGAAAAGTATGATTACATTAATAATTTTTTCTACAATGATCAAAATTGATATTTAGAACTGTTTAATTTGAGAATGCTGCCATCTTGATAATGCCTGAAAGCTGAAGGACGGTTTATTTGGCTAAACTTCAGAAGGGAGCACTTTTTTTATCCTCTCTGTATGATTTCAGATGCAATTCTAGATGAATCTGAACTTCCTTGTTTGAAACAATGATTGTGGCCATTTTAGTATAGATCTCTGAACTTTCAAGGTGTACAAAGCAACATTTAATCTCTCAGCACCAAGTGGAAACCAAGTGTCAGAAAGTTCTTAGAATGCCCACTCTGACCTGGCTCCAAAACAGAATCAATCCCCATAGACCTAAATATTTAAATATCCAATTAAATTACCGCAGATGTAAACAAAAAACAGTTTTGGCCTCTGCAGCTAATTTCCCTGTTCAATAACAACTTTATGGAAGGTGAATTTTTATGTAATTCACCAGTTAAATTATATCAAGACTTAAATTTCTACACAAGTGTCTGCTTTGTAAGGTTTGATAGACAGTTTGACATTCTGAGTTTCTGTGATTGAAATAATCAGAGATTTCCTCACCAAATGAAAAATCAAACTGCATGTGAAATAGGCTGTTCGATCTGTCTACACATAAAGTAAAAATGCCCAGAGTTTAATATTGTTTTCCCTTTTTGAGGTTGCATTATCGCTCAGCTCTACTTCTAGAGCTTTTCTTACAGTCTTCATTCATCTGTGCCCACCTTTGTGACATGCCAGCATTCTCAATTAAATTGTGTATATATTAACATGTTATACAGTGAAATAGGTAGTTTACACTTTCAACACTGGCTTCTCAATGAGGAACTATTGTAGTACATTTATCAGTAGTTAGTCGGGCCTGTGGGCACAAAATAAGTCAATTTCGTGTTTCTTTTTCTTTTGCCCATCCTGCACTATGATATATAGTAACTTATTTATCCCTGGTATTAATGCACTTGGAATTAACTGATTGAATATCAGTACATTAATCACAACTTGATCAAAGTTTGGCCTGGGGTTAACTCGGTTATCTCCTCTGTGTGTGGAGATTGCAGGCAGGGTATATTTCTTTAAATGTAAATGCAAAAACCCTAAATCTGTGTACAGCTGTATTTATTGAGATATTTATTTTGATGCTTATCAGTGCTTACAACTCCTGCCCTCTTCTGTCTAATGTTCGTCATATAGTTCTGTGTCACTTATATTTATGTTGAGTGTAAATGAAAGGGATTCCTCCGTAGAGACCCTTAATACAATCATGTAAAGTCTGCGAGGACACACCTTTTTGTGCCTACTGTGTTGCTAAGAGGGAACTTAATGTCACACTGTATGACGAGATCGCACGACGGAATTGTGAAACTCCTTTTAGATCTGAAGACATCAATGGACTGTGAGTTTCTAGTAGTAGTAATAGTTGTAGTAGCAGTAGTAAAATTAAATAACACAAAGTATGTTACTGATCAGTAATATACAGACAACAGATGTTTGTCTCAGCGAGTGCCTTGGCACTTTGGGCAGCTTGAGGATTCACTCTGCTGTGTTTGTAATGAGAAAAAAGGAGCCAAAAAACAAGACTTGCATTAATTGTGCCAGCAGTAACTGTACAAGACAACCCTTTTCAACAGTATTCTTTTATGTAGAAAAGGTAGCAACACGAATGTTTGTTAGTCAAACAGAATTAAAGCAACAGTTTACTTGAAGACAGACAGTAGCTATTATTTCTAATGACAAAAGCAAACCTTTCAAGTGAATACTGTTTTAACTGTCCTGCGTGTGCAAGGTCAGTAACAGTAACTTAAATTACCATGAAACTTTGAACAAATGTGAATTTCAGACCTCAAAAACATTTTGTCAAGTGTTATAATAAAATGGAGGCCATATGTACATATAGGTGTCACACTAAAATGATGTTCCATGCCTTCATGTACAAGAATGTGATTTAGTTCTGTTCCTCCTGCACTGGGGAATATATTTTATACAACAACATACAGTATGTTTGTGCACAAGGAATAAAAACTATTGTATTATTTGAAAACCATAGTGTAATTGAGTTAATCACCAAAATTCTCCTCTACAACCTCTTCCCACTCCTCTGCTTGTAAGATACTGTAAAATAACTCCAGCTTATTTCCAGTGCTACTCTTTGCATGCTTAACAGACAAAAGAAGAAAAAAATTGGGAATCATTACTGAATAAAAGGCTGCATACCACTTTCTGTTACACAGCATCTGTCTTGTGAAGATTCAACAGCAGCAGGGACTTCATTACCTATTGATCGAGATCTCTTTTAAGTTTCTGTGAACCTGTATATTTTCCTCTGCCTCGTCTTCAATATTCTACTTACTGTGTTTCAAAAAAAGATAATGTATGGCACTAGTTTTTCTGCGCTACCTGCACTAACTTGGGAGGATTGTGTTAGCGGAGTATGAACAACCCTATTTTTTAACAGTGCAACTGACTGGCATAATGCACAAACCCTGAAAAATGTAAAGGAGAATAGACTTTTGCTGTATTTAAAGCACTTGTATTGTAGAAACAATATGTGTCGATGTACTGATGGCAACCATAGCCTCTATGAGGAATGGCTGCATGTGAACAAAGAAAAATCACATTGCCAAATCATATGACACATTTTGCAGATGTGGTTTGAATAGAGACATCGGTGCCACTTTATTATAAGAGTACCTTTGTAAAGGATTTATAAATGGTTAATAATTAGGTATTAACAATTCATAAGTCAAGTTTGAAGTCATAAGTTTGAAACACTTCCAAATACTATTTTCACAGTCACTGCTATCATGACGGATCTCCCATGGTTAGTTTAGGTTTTAGTTAGCTTAGCATTTTTAGCCCAATACAAAACATGCCATACAGGACCATATAACTCAAATTGCACACATTAAATAAAACACTAATAAATAATAGTATAAAAATGAAATAAAACATTAAACTTTACGGTCTTAATAACAGTTACTTTTCTTGTCATTACACTAACTATAATAACAATTTAAGAGCTCTGTTAATGTGACATTTTTTGAGAATTGGAGATATGCTATTGAAATAAAATAAAAATTGTAACACACCAATGAATCTCAAATGCAGCTGAGGAGGATAAATCCTGCTGAGAATCTCAGTAAACCCATGAGATCTGAAGCCTTACGTTAAATGTAATGTTGGCTCATTATCCATCAAGTAAAGGGTCACCGTTCCCCTTGTTGTGTAATTTATTATATCAGCTTATTGAAGCTTTATAAAGTGATTACAGGATAATTACACGCCATTTACAAATGCGTTGTGAGGGTAACGCTTATGATAAAATGGTACCAAGATACTGTATGATGGATATGGTAGTGTGTTGTGTGTGTAGAGACTGAATGGACACATTTCTTTGTCAATATAAAATGTGCTGTTTTGTTTGACTCATGCAGATCTTGCAGGTACCTACGCAAGTCTCACAGAGCAGCTATGATGACTCATCCTGAAGGCAGACAGCGTTCAGTCAGTCAGCCGCCTTAATGTTTCTCTTCTCTGCCCCTCTGTGCGTAGCGAGGGATGACTGAGCCTTGTCTGTGTTGGAAATCATTCCACTATTAGGCCCGAGCCTTCTGTCTCTTAAACGTATCTGTCCGTTAATGGCACGTGCTGCCATGCCTGTCAGCGCGGTCCATGTATCACATATTAAAACCGGTGCCGTCAGAATGGTATTCTTGTGCTTACAAAGCTGTGCTTACTCTACAGGTGGGCTCCCTGTTTAACTGTGAGAATGTGTGGACCGCTTATCGATTGATTGGTGGAGATGGGAACCCTTTTAGGGAGTAGTGTCATAGGTGTGTTTGTTAGCATGACAGCTGCTCTTATACAGGAGTGTGTGCAGTTTCTACACATCATCACTAATTGATCTCTGAAATTTCCCTATTTCAGGCTCAAATACTCAACAGATCTCATGCTTTTGAAGTTCAGAATGCAATTGTGAAGACTTTTAATATATACCTGTTAAATATACAATTTAATGATATGATTACTTATATGCTAACAAGCTTCAGTGTAAGGGAGGAACAGACACTTAACAGTGCTGCTGGTTTTAAAAGATAATCAGATTTCTTCTCATGCTTTTTATTATTATTATTGCACATAAGTGGTGTGTAGTTGTAGTACTAGTGTTACTTTCCCGACGCGAGTTTGTTTGTCACTTTTCTTAGTGACCTGCTGGTAGAAAGGTATCGTATTTATAGAAGCTCGCTGGTGTTTGTGCTGACAAATACCCCATAGGCCAACAGAACAAACCCAGCTGTTTCCTTTTATGTTCCAAGTGAGATGGAAACTAATAAAAGCTTTTAGTGTACAAATGTACACTTTTCATGTCATAACATTTAATTACTTGTTAATAACTTATACATACTTGACAGAAATTATTTATTGTGACATTTGCTAATTTGCCCATCCATCATTTTGACTTCAATTGTTGGGATTTTTTAATGGTTGATATTTTTGTGTTGTAATGTTTGTCATGGTTTTGAAATGTAACTGTACAGGAAAGAATGTAATAAGTGGGAGTTTTGCATTGTATATATCTGTAATTATTTATGTTTATTCTATCATTTGTATCATATCAATGCCTTGTACAGTGTTTTTTTGTTTCTTTTTGTTTTAAGATTATTTTGTATTTTATTTTTATAAACTGGTTATAAATAAAATACTCATTCCGCATGCAGACAGAATCGTGTGACAGTTTTCTGTTTTTGGTCCTAGAAATCATTATCTACAATTAACTGTTTTACTAAAATCTAAAATCTATCTAATGTACAGGTTTACATGGTTACAAACAGGATGAAAAACTGTATTCTGAAAAGTAACTTTAAGAAGTAAAATATCTGAATAAGAAATAGAGAAACACAAAGTATAAAATTATATACAATGGAAATACTCAACTCAAAAATATATGACATGTTATGGTATACTTATGTTGGTGTTATGTATGATAGTACTTGATCCATATTTTGAATTGTGGGTATTACTGGGGGTCTGTACCCCCCAATGAAGACTCAGACCTCCTAAAGTCATAATTTTCCAAGGAGATAATCTCCCTTTGTTCCCATTCTCATTTTATGGTGAAAAATAAAGTACAATCAGTGACAGTGTTGTGCACATTTACACTTCACATGTTCTAGTTCAACGTTCAGTTCATACAGATGAAAGTAAATTCATTCACACTCATACTTTACTACTGATTAAAAGAAAAATTCAAGTGAAGAAAAACTGAAATAAACCCTCTTCATATTATTACCAATCTCTACAATCACCAACTGTTGTGAATATTATTTACACCCATTTCATTTCTCACAGCGGAGGCAGGAACCCCATATTACCAAGGTTTTATCTGGACCTAAAACATTCAGAATCTCACAAAAAGTCTGAACTGGTTCAAGTTCAAAGGCATTACAACTATTTAAAATCTTAACATTTAATCTCAAAATAAAGTAGGATGTAGGTTGTTAGTAAATGTATTAGTTTTTACTAGTAATTATTTTTGTATGTCAGTGCACTAAACTTTTGGATAGTAGATAATGTAGCCTACTGTTTCTCATTTTGTCACTTGTCTTGACCTTGAGGGTGTGTTAGCCTCTCTTATCATATATTTTAACATTGAATATGGTGGTGAAGGCTGCTTTTCATAATGATGTGGTATTGGACCATAATGGTAAATTCTGACTAAATATGGTTTGAGATGTGACGCAAAGACAATGAAGTACTAAGGAGTTAATCTCACTCATGATGTTACAAAAATATTTGAAACGAATTACTCCCCTTTAAATCTGAAATTAAAGTCATATATTTCCAGATGGAACCACCTACTGTTCCTTAGTTTAACTTGAAGGATTGATTGAATTAAAATGGTTATTCTTCCCAGCTCAATCCTTCTAATTGAAATAAATGATCTGCAATTTACAGAATGGGATAAGCTGATCTCCTGTTATATTTGGATGGGCAAGAAACCAAGAATAAATTAATGCAACTGACAAAAGAAAAAGGAGGCATGGCATTACCAAATTTAAGAGATTATTACTTTGCAGCCCAATTAATACCCTTGTTATATCTTTGTGAGTCGCAATTTAAGGCAAGGTGGAAATAAAGAGGGAGAATCAGCAGGACCATCACTACAAGCTACACTAGAGTGAACTGAGAGACAACTTTGCAGATAAAAACAACCTTTGGATAAAAGTAACTCTAAAAATTTGGTGGAAATTTGTTAAAAATATAACCTGAAGGATGCAGAGAAGATGATGTGGTGGTGTGCATATGATGTAGATTTTAAAGAAGCTTAGGGAGGATGCTCAGGGGCTCTGTCTGCCCTAATGTGAGTCTAATAGGAGTGTTTGACTTGTTTCTGAAGGTGAGTTTAGGAAATATGGACAGTTTCTAGGCTTTTTATGAGGCTGTATTTCTTGAGTCTTGTAAGGCTGATTAGCTAATGATGATAGTTTACATGAATATATGCTAAAAGACGATTTAAAAGTTCATGTTTTGTTGTCCTAGTTTGACGGTGACTTGCTTGCTAGTGCAGTGTTATGTCATAGCCAATTGACAAGTCTAGAGTGCGCACTTTCTGCCTATGGCTCTGACGTTTGAGCAGGAAACGCTGTTGATAAAAAAAAACAAAAAAACAAAACGTCACTGATAACCGACGCATGCGTACAGGTTGACTCCGCCCCTCTTCTCTCAATGCTTCAGCCGCGCAACGCCTGGCCAGAATGGCGGCTCTTTTGGAATCTGTGTTGTTGAAGAAAGTGAACATTAAGACGGTCTTAGACTGGCTGAAAAACATTGAGGTATGGGCGAAATGGTTACGCGTAACATAACTGAAATATCGGATGGGCGCTTGATCTGGTCTGCGGTAGTATATGAGATGACATAGCCTACAACTGGTTGTAAACAAACTTTTAGCTGAAGAGCTAGCGAAAGGGCTAATGCAAGTTGATCAGGATGCGAGGGCCACAATGCACCGATATCAGTCACTGTTCAAAACAAATCTGTGCTTAAAGACGAATTGTAATTTATCATACCTGTATGCTGCTAGTATACTATACGCTGAGGATTATGCAGATGTTAGCCAGCGGATTGCTCAAGAAAGGAAATTTGCTGTTTTATACAAGCAATAAATGCAAAGCGAAAAATGCATAAATAATGATGAAAAACAGACATTTCAGGGATTTTAATGTTGTGGTGTGCACTGAAATAAAAAGTTGAATGTAACATGGACCCTGTAGAGAAATTTAGAAGCGTTAATGAGTAGACTTAGTCTTCAATCCTTGATGGCTGAATATTAGTTGTATTATGTCATATGGATTGTTTTCTTATGACTATCCGGCACAGGACTTATGTATAGGACATATCCATAACACTTAAAATTTGTTTATACTGTTTGCTTAACCTTGTCCAAAAGACTTCATAGTAACTTCAGAGGAAATACATTTTAGTACTGTAAATAAATGAAATACACTACATATGTTTGTGCAGGCATTTTACACCTGGGGTTAAGGAGTTGTTTTAGTTTAAGAATTTTTTGGGCAAATGATGCATTTAAAGTTGGTACAGTTTTCCCTGATGGTTAAAGGTCAGTGCCAATCTTTGTTACCTGGGTTTCTATGAGTCCAAAATAAGTCTAAATCCAATCACCTGAATACTGTGTTTTGTCAACATCTTTGTTTTTGTTCATCACATTTATCCGTGCCACTAACAGCTGTCTCTCTTTTTAACAGGAGAATGACAGGCTGTCATTCAGTGACTCTGTGGTGGGAGTCCACAAACAAGAGTTTATACCGTTTCTATTAAACTTCCTAAGAGAGCAAAGCAGCCAAGCACTAACACATGGCCCCACCACTCCTGCTAAGACTCCCAGTCGGCCCAGATCTGCTTCACAGGCACAGATCCTCACTGACCGAGGAAGTTGCAGGTCTACTGGTGGTGGAGCTGGCTCTCGAAGTGCCAGTCGGGTTCAGCTATTTTCTCCAGCACCCTCTGTGTCCCCTGGAGCTGAGTGTGATGCTGCTGGCCAGTCAGGGTCCCACTGTCTGAGTGGTGTCAGTGCCTTCAGCAGCCCCTCCCTTACTACAGCATGGAGCCCAGCCTCAAGGCCCTCAGGCTCTGAGCGCCGGCCAGGGCAGAGGATCAGTCTGGGGGACTACATTGTTTCCTCTCCAGACCTCCAGCACAGTCCCAATTTCCAGTCACAGAAGGCCCGCAAGAGGAGCAGTGGTGGTGGTGGCGGTGGCATGGCAGTGGGCGGTCAAAGCAGACATGGTGGTGGGCGTGGCGGATATCACAGTGATGACACAGGGAGGTGGGAGAGTGGAGGGAGAAGATCAGGTAAAGGAAGTGGTTTTGGACGGATAAGTGAGCAAGTTTCACCTCCATCTGTAGAGCAACTCAACTTCAATAACTTTGAGGATTTCCCACCTGTTGGATCATCACCCATTTCTCCTGTGTAAGTCCACATACTATCTTTTATGAAAAAAATCTGCTTAAAATAATAAGACAGTGAACAGATTTCTCTTTCAATCAACTGTCATTATGCATAGAGCATGAATACATCTTATGGTCACGAGGAACTGCCTGCAATGTAGATAAAATCACACCTTATGGAATTTTAGTCATGGCTTTGCATTAATTTACGAATTTGTCTTACTTAATATAATCTTTTAGGTCAACCAAACCTTCAAGAAGAATAAACCCAACACCAGTCAGTGCAGAGCGCCCGCACTCCAAGCCAAAGACTTGTTTCACCTCCACACCTTTTAGTAAACCCTCTACTACACCTGTCGGAGTAGAGTCTCCTGAGGCGTCTCTGACAGTGAGTAGTCCTTTGAGCCTTCAGGAAGAGAGGGAGCTGCTAAAGAGGGAAAAGTAAGGACATATGGTTGTACTTCATTGTATATCATTGTTATCGTCATACAATCTCTTGCTGTTTTCAAACACACTGCAGCATCCCATGTTGTACTTCATGTGTGCTGTTTTGTTATTGTTTATTTTTTGCTTTAGGACAAAGTGGGCACAGCAAGTCTGCACTCCTCTGTTGTCCTCACTGGACCCTTGTACTCCATCAAAGTCAGGGCATAAATTGGGATCTAAAGTTACACCAGATCCACAGATACCTTGTCCTGAACCATCGAAAGTCACCCTCTCTTTAGAATTGGATCTCCTGGCAGAGCTATACTGTACCTGCATTTCAGGTAAAGCAAATGACCACAAGGTGGCATCATTGTACAATGTTTAACTGTTGAGGATAAATGAAATGTTCACTGGCTTGGAAAATGGATCTAGTCATCTCTACATTTGTGCCACTGTGACAGACAGTCACAAAAAGTTGACATTTATTAGAAAATTGGATTGTAAAACTGTATGGGTTTTCCTGCGATTAAATGTATTCACTTTATACCAGTGCTCTGTGATTTGGAGTCATTTTGTGATTATTATGGGCAATATTGTGATTGGAGTCTATATGCTTGGTTATCAAGGACAACGCACAAATTCTTGAGCATTTTAAGATCTGTAATGTTGTCCAATTCAAGCATACAAACTTAAAGTACAAACAGTATTTTCTAAAAGGTAGCATTTGTACATAAGAGCCATCTCTGCTCAGTATCACTGAATCCAAAATTCCATTAAACACACACTGTTGAAATATAATATAGCAACAACTAATATTTTTACCACAGCATATCAAAAGGTCAAAGGGATGTTACATTGAATTCTATAGAAAGTCATTGGTGATCTAAAAATGATATATATAATGGTTTATGTAATATAAGAAAAATGGAAAGAATGATATTAAATAAACATGCAAAGTATACCACTCAATGACTGGTGATGAAATCATTCTTAGGGTTGAATTTGACTTTTTCTTAAAGGCTTTCAGAGATAAGTTGATGTTTGTGTATTTGTGTCTTCCAGAAAACCTAGTGCCAAACATTTTCCTGGAGCTTTTCTTTGTGATGCAGTTGCTGACATCTCAGTCTTCTCACACTCATGAAGATGACAAAGAAGATAGTTTGTGTTCAGTGCATTCAGGTTTCTAAAGATATTATATTTACATGTTACAGTCAAAAAACTTCAAATGACAAGTATTTCACAGCTTTCATGTAGACTTCTTCTGAGGTACCCTCTTCTCTTTTGCACTTAAAGATATTTTGGAGAGAGGTTACCTAAGACCAATTCACAACTGTGTATATTTTGCTGTGAAGGTTCTGGAGAATCAGTTTCAGTAAGTCTGTAATCTCAGTGTTTCTTTGTTCTCTTTTTCTAATTAACAAGACTCTGTCATTTCACACATTTTCCATCATTAATTTCATGACTGTATTTCAACATTTCAGGCTGGTAGCCCATTTGGACAAGTGCACCATGCGTTTGCTGGCAGAAAATGAAAGGGTGGCGTCTTTTTCTCCAGATCTCAGGGACCATCTGACTCAGGTCCAGGACAGAAGCACAGCCAAGGTAACTTGTATTGTACTGTACAGTTATAGAAGCTGTGTTGGTCTTTCATTATTTTCTGGGAATTTAGCATCAAAATTATTCATTTGAAATTACCTTATTTAAAAATTATTGTTTAATCAGTTTAATTAGTTTTTGTCATCAGGAAAGATCTTCAGAATTTTATTGTACTTTTTTTTTTTTTTTTTTTAAGTGCAAAACTTATATCTTGTGTGTTCTTTCTTGTCTGTTGCAGCTCTCTCCTTCTGTTTCCACTTTCATCCACTCAGTGCCATTCCAGCCTGCTACTGACAACCGGTCCAACTTCAACAGTGACAAGGCTTTCCACACCTTTAAAAAACAAAGGTACCGTGTATGCATGACAATGGACATACACTGATATAGTTATGACTTTAAGAGGCAAAAGTTGAGGCAAATTTGGTACAAAGGAGTAGGTGTGAAAACATTTTTACCCCGCCCCCTGAGAGGAGGTGAGGGTAGTGTTTTTGGTTTGTTTTTTTTGTTTGTCTGTTTATTTGTCAGCAACTTCACGCAAAAACTGCAGGACCAATTTCCATGAAATTTTCAGGAAACATGTGAGGTAGTCCAGAATAGATCCCATTAAATTTTGGTGAATGTAGGTCAAAGGTTGAGGTCACCAAAAATGTGTTTTCGCAGTGATAAGAGATAGGGCAAATAAAGTAAAATGTTTGCGAGGGGTGGGGTTTGTTGTGCCTGGAACCACTTGTTAAAGAAGCTTTTGAATATGACTGAATTGAGCTTGATCATCATTTATTTATTTTAACTTTCTTTCAGGGATATTTTCTATGAAGTTTTTCGGGAATGGGAGGACTTTCACAAAGAACCAGGGTGGAGCTTCGACACTGCTCTCGGAAGTCGAATTAGGTAAGTCCAGTGAAAACTGTGTTCCATTCACACCTGGTGCAATTTAGATTACCAAATAAATGTGACCTACTGTTTCTTTTACTTTTTTAGAGGAATGATGAATCAGCTGACCGCTGCAGGGAACCATTCACACTTTGCTCGTTTGTTCATAAAGCAGCTTGTTCAGGTAAACACTGATCCCTCATTTACATAAGAGACAGTAACTTCTACATAACCTTACATTACCTCTTCATCCAGAAGGCCCTAAATCCAGTCAGTCACTCAACTTCTGAACTACTTTTTCCTCAAGTGGGTCACAGGGGTGCTGTAGCCCATCCTGGCTACCTGTGGGCAAAGGCGGGTTCACCCTGGACATGTTGCCAGTTCGGTGCAGGACTGACATATAAAGACAAACAACTGATCACTCTGACATTCACACCTATAGGCAATCTAGATTAACCAATTAACCTATTAGTGCATGTCTTAGCTTAGTGGGAGGAAGCCAGAGTACCCGCAAAGAACAAAGTGAGACATGCAAACTCCACACAGAAAGATCCCTGGTGTTGGAATTGAACCCAGGACCTACTTGCTGTGAGGCAACAGCGCTAACAACTGCCCCCACCCTAAATCCATTAAAGTGTGATTTATTTTTTAGATGTGCAAAGGGCCTCATGGGAACAGCCCTCCTGGGGACACTCCTGATGCTGACCTGCTAGGCATGCTGGGAGCTGACAGTCTGGGGCGCCTGAAGCGACTCGAGGAGCGTCTTATTCAGCCTCATGGAGTTGCTGGACCCTGTCCTCCGCCATCCTTCCCTGGACATCAGGAGTTCTTCAGGGACTTTCTGCAGACAGCGAGCTGGTAAGGTTAAACCTGGCCTTTTATTTACATACAAGTATCATGAACTTCCCTGTAAGTGCACTTCAGAATTTGATTGACATAGAAGAAGTTCATGCCAGCTTTAATGTCACTTTTTTCCAATGAAATTAAACATTTTCCCCACAGCACTACAGAAGCTCAAGTTCTTGAGAGGCTCAGTAAGTGTTTCTACTTGCTTTCTGTCTGTGATTAAACATATCCTTCATACTGGGTCCCAGCTGCCAGCTCAACCAGCACCTGCAGGACAGCCTGTGTCAGCAGCTCCTCCAGCTGGATGAAGTGTCGATCCTGAGCCCTCCTGGCAAAGGAGAGGAAGAGGAGGAGGGAGATGGTGACATGGAGCAACAGGTACATGTAAATCAGGAACGAGTCAGTCATTTTCCGATACAAGTCTGTCACTGCCTCTGTGTTTTGCTTACATTTTCTGTTTTTTAAGGATTCCTACAGACACCTAAATGTTTGAGCTCATAATATATTAAAGATACATCAATCAGCCATAACATTGTTGACACATGAGGTGGTTATAATAAGGATTATGTCATTACAATGGTACATTTCAGTGTGTGGAATATATTAAGCAGCCAGTGAACATTTACTCCTTGATAATAAAGTCTTGGAAACTGCAAACTGGGGAACACAAAGATCTGAGCAACTTTGATAGAAGGCCAAATTGTGATGGTGATGGCTGGGTCAGTGTATCTCCAAGACTGCAGGTGTTTGTTGATTCCTAGTCTGTAGTGGTTATTACTTATTGAATTAAGTTTAATGAAGTACAGTTTCAATCAAATCAAATTTTATTTATATAGCGTCAAAACATAACAAAAGTTATGTCATGACACTTCACATATAGAACTGGTCGAAACCAGACTCCTAAGCTAGTTTACAGAAACCCAACAGAATCCTTCTGGAGCAAACACTCGGTGACAGTGTCGAGGAAAACTTCCTTTTCACAGGCAGAAATGTCGAGCAGACCCTGACTCTTGGAGGATGGTCTTCTGCCTTGACCAGTTGGGGTTAAAGAGAGAGAGAGATTTGGGGAGACACATTGATGCACAGCAGACTGAGCATCTGTGGGAGGTGGTGGATAAACAAAATTGATTCATGGAAGCCCTATTTTGCAATTTACAGGGCTTAAAGGATCTACTGTTGACATCTCATTGACAGATACATCACACCTTCAGAGGTCTGGCTGACTCCAGGCCTTGGTCAGAGGTACTTTGGTTGTTAAAGGAAACCTGCGCAATATTAGGCAGGTGGTTATAATGTACTCCAGCAGATGTTTGATTGAGGTGGGATGTGGTTTTCCTTCTCGGTGTTTTTGGACATGCTCTGAAACAGTCATTTGTTCGCCACAGTTTTGCTTTTGACAAATTTTGCCGTTTCCAACACATCAACTTTGAGGTCTAAATGTTCACTTGCTCCTTTATATCTCTTACCCATGTTTGATATGCTGGTAGTTATTAGATTTTTCTCTTCATTTTATCCATCTCTACAGGATGAGAAACAGCGATTCACCTCGGTGTTGCTGCTTGCTCGTCTTCTGGCAAAGTTTCTGGGCTTCATTTCATTCCTGCCTTACCAAACAGCTGAGAGGCCCTCCAGGGAGATACAGGAGACCGCGATTGCCCTGCGCAGCAAAGTGAGAAGATTTAAAGTTTCTAAATCAATATACTAACACCACTGTGTGTCCAGCAGTTTAAAGTATAAAAAAAAGTGAAATATCTCCTTTTTTGCCCTTTAGAGTGTTCCAGTGTTGGATGTTTGTGCTGTGCTGAAGAACAGTGTGAGGAGGAGACGCACTATCCTGACTGTACCCTGGCTGGTGGAGTTCCTGTCCATGTTGGACTTTATTGGTCCTTTGTTACTTTGCTACAGGACTGCTTTAGGCACACTGCTTCTCCTGTACAGGTCTGTTTTTATTTCTTCCTCCTGTACATTCATTAACCATAAACATTTGTTAGAAAAAGTTAGCAAAGAAAACTTTTCCTCTACATTACCTCAATGATGGTGATCTTAACCCATTAGACCCAGTGCTACTTTTGTGGCAGTTCCAAAATATTTTTTCTCCATATTTAACTTTTCTTTCATTTCAACATTATCCTCTGTATTTTGTGGTTTTTCAGTGAAAGTGTGGTATTTTCCTGTTTGATTCACTGATCATGTAGATGTCCATAAAAGCTCAGATTGAAGTGGAAGGTTATTATATGACAAACTGTGAAAATACAAGAAAATGTGACTTTTTTTTTTTTTAGCAAAGATATAAATAACTGAACATAAAACAAATGTCTCCATCCACTGTTATTGATCCAACTCCATGGGTTTTACTGGTGAATCAATGTTGTAGAAGATGACAGTGTTTTTATATTCACTACGGAGCCTCTCAACATCCAAATGGGTCATATCTGATAACCATGTAAATATGACAAACTGTAATGAGAAGTTTAGCGGTTCATAAGTTATTCAACATTTTAGATCAGTACATGCTTTAGGTTTCCAGTGGCTGTTTGGGTTTTTATGAGTTAACTCAAGGTCTGGAGGAATATTATGTAATTTTTTAAAGGCCTAATGTAGAGTCCATGTTGCCTTTTTTAATTACCAGATGGTTCATAATTCACAGTCAAATATTAAATCTAGTTAAATTGACAGGAAGATTATAGGATTGCAGCACTCTCCAATCCACAAGACTTCCTTGAGCAGCCTACGCTCTCTAAACCAGAGGGATTTATCTGACCATTCTTTCATGCAGTTGGCGAGGAGGTACTTTAACTTTAATTTGTCCCTCAGTCAGTTAAACATATACATAATTCCAGCAGGACAAACAGAACAACAGGGACCAGCTGCTTGTAAACATGTAAATTTAGCAAATGTTTGCCTATTTAACATGTGTATAATTTCTCATTTGATGTGCTGGTTTTGTTTTCCAGGAGGATGATATTGGGCGGATGTGGGGAAATATGTTACTTGAACAAGCTGCTAATGGTGTCTGTATTGGGTTGGCTTTTCCAGGTGAGAGACAATGCACATTTAATTATGTTTATACACAGCAAAATAGGATCTGATTAAATGTGAGTGAAAAAAATGTTTTTGACCTGTGTAGATCCCAGTGATTCCTGAAGACATTTTCTTCACCAATGAGTTTACGGAGGTGGCTCAGCTAGAGGATAGCAGCTCGAGCGCCACAGGACTTGTAAGTGAAATATTTAGCCCAGAGTCTCTTTCAACCTCCAAAATGATGAGTCCTGCTCTTTAAATTTGTATCTGATTATTTTTTTTTTTTTAATTATTATTATTTTAGGACTGCATTCCCCTGGTGGATCAGCAGCTGCTCTATACATGTTGTCCATTTCTTGGTGAGTGGTGATTGTCATTGTTTTATATTCTCCCAAGGATTCCTATAGCAATGGAAATAAATTGCCTAATCAGGTATTTTACAGTAGACATATAAGGACATGAATTTTGCAATCATCTATTTTTTTATGAAGTTTTAAGGTTGACTCAAGAGCACATCCTAAAATACTCTGTATAGAATAATAATTGAATTCTGATACAGTGTTGACAAAGGCTGTCCAATGCCATTTTACATAGATGTCAATATCATAATATATATTTTGTTTATCTGAGAGTTTATTTTGTGTCCATTGTTAGTTAAAACACTTACAAATGTTTGTCTTTGGCTGTTTTACTTAAATTTACCCCAGTATATGTTGGTGTTATTGTTGTAGCTTTAAAGAAGACTTTAACCACACAAATAACTGCCATTCATACTGTTTTCATGCTTCATTAGCTTCTTATAGGTTTTGCATAATTTTCATCTTGCTGTGTTTTTTGTCTTGTTCCATCTTTAATGTGGTTTTCATCTTGGTTCATATTTGACAGATAATTTAAAATCACAAGTAACCATATGGTTTCTTTAATTTTCACTCAGGACCGGAAATCAACACTTAAACTTGACAAGAAGTAATGATTTGATTTATTGAAATTATTATTGATGTTGACTGGCATGGATTTTTTTT
>JAPTYQ010000016.1:7131819-7149666 GCA_029814465.1 Ostorhinchus cyanosoma | reverse complement strand
CTGGCTCTAAAATATTTGTCAAGGATACTTGTGAATGAGTACACAACTACACTCAGATTTTAAAGAAGTGCATCAACCTCTGTACCAATATCACTGTCACGAATACTCATAGAGTAAAGCCCACTATAATAATAATGGATTAGATTTATATTGCGCTTTTCTATGAATACGTACTCAAAGCGCGTACAGTGGATCTATTATTCATTCCCTCACACATTCTGGTGGTGGTAAACTGCATATGTAGCCACAGCTGCCCTGGGGCAGACTGATGGAAGCGTAGATGCCAATTTGCGCTTACAGCTTGTCCGACCACCACGGAACATTCATACGCATTCAAACACCAGTGTGAGTAGCAGCACTGGAGGCAAGGAGGATGAAGTGTCTTGGCCAAGGACACAACAGCACATGACTAGGACAGAGCGGGATTCAAACCGCCAACCCTTCCATTATTGGACAACCCGCTCTACCTCCTGAGCCACGGCCGCCCATCCACTAAAGATCTTAGTGGATGTGGACTTTAGTTAAATGAACATTTGCACCATATATCATCATCACAGTAGTTACTTACCAGAGTTGATGATCTTTGTGTTTTTTTTGTCTGTGCAGATGAATTTCGGAAACTCCTAGCTGCTTTTGTGTCTGGAAGCACAGCAAAGAGTGGAGGAATTATCCGCAAGATCACTCCTACTTCTGCTGAGCTCCGGGACACGCCGACTGCACACAGATCCCAGCAGAAACTACAGGTGAGCTGACAGGATACTAATGTGGAACGGCACAACTCAATTGCCTACATGTCGATACATCAGTGTAAACCTGAGAATGTGACTATTTCCTTATATTTAAAGGTGGACCTGGAACAAGCCTTCTTTCACAATCAGCCACCATCACTGCGCCGCACTGTTGAATTTGTAGCTGAGAGGGTTGGATCCAACGCCGTCAAGCATATGAAGTTAGTATCACAGAGCTGTCAGCCAGTGGGGTGAAGAAAAACACAACAGATACACAGAGTTTTACATTTCCAAGCCATAGCTTTCCAAACAAACCATAGCTTTCACATTTCTTCATGTTACTGTCACTATCCATTTTTTTTTTTTAGAATTGAAAGCGACAGGTAATGAGCCAGCAAGGTTGGTTGGTTGGTTACCTAAGTGGCTAGTAATGGCGTTTCCAGTGCTTGTGTGGAGACTGGTGTGAATTTCTCACCATGTCTATAAACTTATACAACAATGTGTCATGAGTTCAGATTATGCATTCTGCATTTGTTCATATGCATTTCTGGGTCTTCCACAGGGCCACATTAGTGAGTGAATTGGTCGAGAGAGGTGAGAAGATGTTGAAAACTGGACTGGAATCCCCATCTGCCAATGCATCCAAACTGAATGACTCCATTTGTGCTCAGCTGTGTGAGGCCGGTTTGGAAGCTCTGGAGAGAGCCACCAGGTATAAGGGCTTTTTATTATTTCCAGTTGATTTGTTTAATGTCATGTTCTTGGTGATAATTGAATGCATGGTTGAATGGGTTTTAATTTTTTGAAGTTTTGCACTATGTTCAGATAAAATAAATGGACCAATTCAGACCTGGATTTGATCGCACATGGAAAGCTCAAATGAACTCCCTCAGGAGACTTTTGGAGGTGTTTTGGGATGCATATATCACATTGAAGCTGAAAGACTGAGAGGCTGATTAATCTGGAGCTGGGTAATCAGGACTAGAAAAAGAGCCAGTATAACAATCAGCATAAAGCAGATAACTTAGTTACTGTGACTAATGATGGCTAAATGAAATAAGCAAATATCTAAAACAATCTAAATCACAAAATGTAAAAAACAGTAATCAAACTCTTCCTCTAGTTCAAACCAATGCTAAAACATTAAGAGTACTCTAAAATGACCCATTAGTGAGTACTGTAGACTCTTTCTGTTGATACAGTCTGCTTTACTAAGGAATCCACATTCTCTTCGCATCATGAACAGGAATGTGTTATGAAACTGATGGCCCGTCCACACTAATGCTGTATATTCTTCCATTGTCTTATCAAAAAAATCTTCATTTTACAAAACATCTCTGTCCACACAAAACAACTACAAACTAGGAGTGCAACGGTTCAGGTAGCCCACGGTTCAGTCCGTACCTTGGTTCTTGAGCCATGGTTTTGGTTCAGTTTCAGTACATGTTTTGTGCGTAAAGAAAACAATTTTGTTTTTTTTCTCCCAAAATTATATATTTATTTTGCTTGTGAGCAAAACCTGAATTTCACAATAGGAACAAATTCTATCACTGTACTGCATAAAATGACCCTTTCTGTAACTGAACAATAGAACCCTTTCTTATTTGTTGATTACTCGTATACAGTCGTATAAAACAGGCACATGCACACATAAGGCCCAAAGGGAGCTTTTTCTAAAAGAATTGAAAATGACCCGTGAAAGTGCTTGAAAAGTGCTTAAATTTGACCTTGAAAAATGTTTACAAACCCTGTATTTACAGCCTTAGTCACACTCTCCCACACCGTTTTTTTTTTCTTTTTTTCGATTATTACTTCCACTGGTGGAAAGACCGCCAAATGAAATATGTCATCTAGTCTCCATCGTCGATACAGGAACATCAATTACACATTTGGTGAAATCCCTGCTTAACACTTGCTATTGCACTTGTACTTTAATATTTTTGGACTAAAGGTGAAAACATGTTGTGTATTTCTCCTCATTTGCATAGTTATCAATAGGAGGAGACGAGGAGGTCTAAGGCTTTGGCCATGTTTGAGGCTATAGATGTGCTGGTTTATTTGCATGTAGGGCAGGGAAGTGACAAGTGGAGTTGTGTTCTAATGCCAGATGTAAATACATGCATGGCCTTTTCCTCTAGGGATAAGGTCATAACACATGTTAATCCCAGGTCTGAATGGGGACAAAATGACAGAAAACTGTTACACATGATTAGTATTTGACTTGTGTATGTGTCTGTGAAAGGTACTTATTTTAAACTACAATCACCTTCCTCTGATTTTACAGATTTTGCTGTGAGAAGAGCCCTGAAGCCATACGAATATTGCTTCCGGAAGAAACATCTCCTGCGGTAGGTTCTGAAGAATATACATGCAAAAAGATTATTACACAAGGTCAGGTCATAAAAAAAATCTAAAGCAGCCACAACACATTTACCAGAGAGGACTAAACGATGCCATAACATCAAAAGATGCTACACACTTGAAGCCTTTGTGAGATGTGCATGTCGCTGAGCTTTACTCCTCTGCAGGTTCTGACTACATCTGAAAACATCACCAAACGTCTCGCAACAGAAAAAGCCTGCAGCTGGTTGGCTGCCAACATCACAGGTAATTGGTTCAAGCAATACACACATCCTATATTTGATATTAATAATTTCCTGGCAGTCATTGGTTTCCTTTCATTTCACTGGTTTTAATTATGTAAACCTGCTACCTGCGTCTGCTTTATGTCCATGTTTTGTTTTTTTGCTATCCAGTTTTGTTCACTGTAATGTGACTTCAGACCAGACAAATATCAATAGTAGAACACTGGCCTGTAGCTTCTTCAAAGCAGTAAAACTCTGGTGTGAGCCTTTAAAGGGCTGTCACTTTAATCTCTGACTTCTAGTGGGTTCACATAACAAAATATCACTGCTATTGTAGTTGAACCAAAAATCCAGGACACGCTGCCAAGATTTTCTTTGTGTTTCTGTCCCTGTCAGCACTGATAAGGCGAGAGTGGAAGAGTAAATATGACCGTGTGATGAAAGCCCTCAGTAGCCCAGTGGCTCCAGACACCGGCTACAATGTGGAGGAACTGATGGGCCAAGAGAAGCCCACTACCCCCAAAAGGAAACAAGGGAGTGAGAGAGTGACGTCCTGCCCTCCAAACTGCACCCACAGAGTCTCACTGCCCTCTGACGTTCTTGTTGAGATGAAGGTACAGCATCAGAGTGAAACATTTTCCTATTTTGATGATTTCCATCTCCCATGATCTTATAAGGAAGCAAAAACATATGTGGTGAGCAGTTACATATAACCATGTTGCTAATGATATAAATTAATTGTGGGACAAAGTTGAAGTGTTCTTTAATGCTCCAATGCACAGGGGTGAAAATATGTTTACAGAACACACACATGTATTTGTGCACAGAAATACACAACCAAACCTCACTCTGAACCAACAGCTTCTGACACCACAGCTGCAACAGCAGAGAAATCAACCAAACTCAGTGAGATGAGTTTTAATTAAGTTAATAGAAACATTACTGTCATTAGTTGTTTGTTAACTAGCAAACAAGTGTAAACAGTATTTCCACTGATAAATCAGGCGCCAGATAATTAGCAAGTAAATTATGAAGCCAATGGGTGCTCTGTGTGAGTCTGTGTGTTAATTACAGTAACAGAAAATGGTCCATGCCAACTTTGATTCTGCTCAGATTCTCTTAACAATGTAAAGCAGAATGGCTAACTCTACCACCGCTCTGCATTCTCAAGGGACAACCCACTGACTTGACTGATGATTTGGTGGAACAAAAAGATGACACTGACAAGACATAATACAACCAAGAGATGAATCAGAGCTCCATGATTGCATTCAGATCAGAAGTGAAAGTTAATTACTACTACTACTACTACTACTACTACTACGACAACACACACTAAATGCTGAGCTGGCTTTACTGTGTTAACAGCTTAATAAGATTTGCATATATTTTCATTTTGCATTTTTTTTTTCCGTTCAGTATTGTTTTTTGGATAAATGTGAACAAAAATCTTACAGAAGGATCAAAGATGTTACATTTCATTCAATCAAAAACTGCATCAGTTTTCTTGCCATGCTTCTGCCTACTTTGTTTATTGTCACTATGCAATAAAGTGTAAGAATGTTAAAGAATATCTTAGAAAGAAATGGATAGAAAAAGGTAGAAAACGCTGTATAAAACAATGCCCACACCTTTCACAAAATTCTGTGGGAATGTTGTAGAGGCTGTATACAGCTGAACTACACAATTCCTAATTTCTCAGGTCCGGTAGGGCCAATAGGCTGAAAGGTCTATATGGTCTTTGTCTCAGAACTACACATTATGAGTAGCAGAGTAACCGAGGAGAGCAGAATGAACTGGAGTCGCTTCATTTTTTTATTGTTCACCCATGTAAGCTGTACAGTGCTGTTATTGGGTGGAACAAACTCATGACCCAAAGGACCTGAATGCAGCAAAACAAGTAAATGCTTTGAAGTAAATATGGATGATATGTCTCCTCTTCAAATGCATTTTTTTTTCCTATGTAGGAGTGGTTGAGCATTGCAGTCGGCCCCAGGACTGACAAGGAGCTGCCAACGGTCTCTCAGCTCGCAACGCTGCTTCGGAAAGTGGGAGAAACACTGGCCTGCAGAAAGGTACACGAGGCACACAGTAGACCGAAACAACACAAGTTTATTGATTGCTGCCAGTATTGATCACACTCAGTCCCTCTTATCCTCTCCCTTAGTTCTCCACTGTGGTGTCAGAGCAAATGCTGCTGAACTCTACTCTTCTGCTGGCCTGCAAACTGGGTAAGAGACCAGGCTGGGAATAATTCACTCTTATCGGGCACTATGCAACAACATTATACGTTTCTCTTATTTTTTTCTTTTAGTTTTTTGTTATGAGAAAAAAAAATCAACTCCAAATAAAAAATGTGTTTACTCATATTGGACAAACAATTTGATGAGGGTGGAAGATATTTTCTCATCTTAATAAATTGTCTTCATTTTTCACAAAATTCAATAAGGCTGGACGCTTTACAAATCAGTAGGTCCTAATAAAGGAAGAGCAAAAATATGAGGAAATAAGTTTGTATATTCCTTTCTACATTACATCTATTCTTTATGACATTTTATGCACCATATTTAGATGATTGAAAGGACTTTAAGGACAATTCCCAAAACTAAAACTAATGATTATTTTTTTCCTATCCACACACTGATGTCCTATAGGTTTAAGCACCAAACCAGTTTACTTTCTTTAGGTTGATGATGTTGTGGTGTGTAACCCTCCTGAATCGCTGTTGCTTTGTCTGTCCAGTGTCTGCAGAGCTGCCTGTGCTGTCCCTGTCAGAATGTGGTGGAGGTGCTGGGGTGGTTGTGGGTCCTGGTTCAGGGTCAGAGCCTCCCGTCAAAATGCTGTTGGAGCAGCTCGCTGAGCTGTGGGTACAGGACTACTGTTCAAGTGCCCCCCTCCACCTGCTCTTCACACCCCTGACTGTCACCGCTGTGCTGAAGGCCAGTGACACAGAGGTATGTTTACGACAACGACTCATGGTTAAATGTCTGATTCAACCTCTATATGTGCATGTATATGTTCATAGGACAAATGACTAGACCGTCTCTGTACAGTGTATGCATGGCCCTTTGTAGACCTTTAAAGCATTTTAGACCAAGGAAGGTAAATGATATTTTTACTAATGTATAAACAAAGTAAAGTGCTTCAAGTGATTGCATTTTTATATTTTAACAGTTTGTATGACTGCATGATTAGTACTTTGTTTATGATCATAATCATAGTTTATCATTATCTGTTGAGGTGGTTTCTTTTCTCTGTCCTTTAATTTTTGGAGCAGAACTACAAAATTGTTAAATGTATTTTAAATAACTCTTCGGAAAACAAAATGACCCCTGCTGTTAATAAGCAGACTGAAAGTAAATGAGCTAACATCACTATTAAGTACCACTTTACTATTTTGTGGGGTTTCTAATGGCTGTAGTTCATGCAAAGTATACTATTACAGGGTTCCCACAGTCTGGAAAAATCTGCAGAACTCATTGAAAATAAAATGGTATTTGAAAAGTCATGTAATTAATTATAATCATCTGATATTTCGGAAATGTCACAGACTTAAATTGTACCTGTAATGATATTCCAAAAAATGAGAGCAAACAGACTCTGAAATTTTAAGGAAACTTGATGGTTGCATGTTACATCATACTGGTTTATTTTCTTAAGGCTGACATATATGTTACTCTTTATATACCACACTTTTGTTTTTGCCCAGCCAGGCTTGTGTAGTAAATCACTAAAAAAATCCACTAGTATGTTTGTGCTGTTATATGACATTTTGAGATATGGAATGTTTTAGTTTTTTAAGTTGATAATATTTGCCATTACAATTCAGTGTAAGTCAGTTCAGTTTTCCCCAGTGACGGAAAGTTGGACTTTGTCAGAGGATTTCTGCAGGTCCTTAGAAAGGCTGAAATTCAATCATCTAAAGTTCAGGCCTAAAATATGATTTTGACAAAGTTTAAGATGGATTAAAGTATGAAGTCAGTATTTCTTTTATACAGATATGTTCACATCAGTTTCTTAAAATTTATTTTTTTTGACAAAAATTGGAACAAAAAAAATTACGCCTACATGGAATTAATGAGCACTAATTCAAACTGCAGTGTTTATAAATTAATCATGTATATTTTTTTTGAATGTGTTTTTAACAAAATCCTGTTGTATTTCATGCAGCAAATATTTAACATCTGTAGTTATTTTGTGCTTGTTTGTTTTTTCAACTTTTATGTCTGTATCTTATCTTTTATAGTGGAACAACTACCTGTTTTTGATTCGAAAGCTGGTTGATCATGGAGTCTTGAGTGAAAAAGAAGTCATATCTCATTGGAAGAAGTTAACAAACCTGGCCTTACCAGCGGTGAGGTTTCATTTCATCCATAATGCATTGGAAATAAACGGAATAAGCATAAATTGTCTGTGTTTTACCAGTGATTTGACTTCCGTCTTCATGACTTTACACTCTGTTCTCATTCCAGGAGCTGATAGAAAAACTTGAACTCCAGTCACAGAATATTAAACCCTCCTCACCTCTGGTTGAGCTACAAGGCCACATGGACATGCTGCAGGTCTCACATCAGACAGTAGAGGGAGCTACATGACAACAGTGACACCCCAGAATCCCACAGCATCCTTTTGTGTGGTCACCTCAGTGTTTGTCATAGCTGTCAGTGTGTATTTCAGTGGAAAGACCATTCTGGGTGTGTTGTTGTTACTCCAGAAAGGCTTGTGGACTCGATTTGTGACAGAAGCCCTGCCAGTTAATATTCATAGCTGGGGACCACAACATTTCGCACCTTAGAGCTATGAAACCTTCCTCTAATGTGGTTAGATGACTACATCAATTAGGAAAGGTAAAATAAAGTAAGAGTCAAGTCAATAACAGATTAAAAAAAAAGAAAAGGCTTTGGATTGAGAGGAGCAGTCGTACATTCATGCAGGGCTCAAGATGAAGTTTGCCACATTTGTTAGTAAATTTTAAATATGGTGTTTTAAATAGACAAGCCATAATTAACGAGAGGATGTTAAGAATGTCACTAAAAACAAATTGAAAATGAGAAAGCTAGATTTTAGAACCACCAGAGGGGGGGGGGGAGTTGTGATTTTAGTAAAGCACCTTTCACATACTGCCTTCGACCGCCACCACTAGTGATTGCATGTTTATTTCATGAATGCAAAACTGCATTTGTGATTGTTTCTGTTCATGTTGAACAAGTGCCGTTAAATCCCTGCTGCTTTTAAATTGTTATTTTTATGTTGCCAACATGTTAAAATTATAATAATAAAGCTCTATTCTGATTTAAGTGTTGATTGTGTGTGACTGTCATTCACAGTCATGGAAAAAAATATTAGACCACTCTTGTTTTCTTCAATTTCTTGTTCATTTTAATGCCTGGTACAACTAAAGGTACATGTGTTTGGACAAATGTATGGATAACAAAAATAGCTCATAAAACTTTAATTTAAGAGCCAAAATCTATCCATTTTCCATGGTTTTGTTAAATAAAATTACTTAAGTTTTTTCATCAAGCTATGGCATTATACTGACAAAAACAGTGCTTTTAGGCATTCCATGTTTTCTGTCTGTTTTAGTCACATGATCACACAGTGGTACTTGATTGTATAACCTTTGTTTTGATGACTTGATGGTCTACTAATTTTTTCCGTGATTGTATTGTGGAAAAGTCACTTGTATTAAAGTATGTCACAGTCCAAGAACAAACACTAACATCCCACATTAGATTTATTCTAAATAAAAGTATAATCGGATAAAACGGGAGGGAAATTTAAATCCTGGCTGACATGCAAACAGTATTTGAATATGGAGGCGTGTCCCACCGCCCTCCCCTCCCCCTCCTCATCCCCCTCCCTCCCTGTCCGTCCTGCAGGAAGTTTGAGTTTTTGTTGAGACTTTTGGAGACGCGCGCGGTCGTCTGACCCACGATCAGCCGGCAGAGATGACTTAACGGCGGACCCCGGGACTGTTTTCCCCAGGCTCAGATATCTCCATTAGATGAATACTTTGATAAACGACTCAAAATGTTCCTTTGTCTTGTGTCCACTGAGTCCTAGCTGTGTGTAAAGTCTTCGGTCATCATGGCAAACGTCAAAGTTGCCATTCGAGTCCGTCCACTCAACGCACGGTAAGTGGTGACATTAGCTTCCCTTTGACTTCAGGCTAAAGAAACCAATTAGGAAACACTTATAGAGCTAATTACTTTACTGCTCTTGTCATGTCGGTCTGTCTACACTGCCATTGCCACTTTTTCCAATCTTGGCAAGAGAATTGACTATTGTTTGTGTTGTTAATTACATGATGGAGACGTCACTTGTCATATGTTAGCATGCATTTAGCGCAGGTTTTAATAGTAACTAACTTTAACTTAAGCTACCGGTTAGCTAGGTACCAATAGTGCAATGGGTAAGAAGGAGGCACATGGGGAGTGATGACAACTGTGGCTGTCAGTTGTGTGTCTGAGTAAGCACACTGTTATGTATGAGTGTGTGTACAGTACTTCACAATGAACACAGTTAGCCTAAGATTTGACTATTTAACTCCAATAAGTTAACGCTAGTTCCGTTTTTAGCTAAAGGAATTTGAGATCCATACAAGCTTAAATGCAGTATGTAGGGCTGCAAGTAAACTTCAATTTTATCAAGAATTATCAAATTATGAAACGCATACGCACAACATAAAGTTCGATTTTAGTGTTTTTTGAACTGCACCACAACAAACTTATGTTCAGTTTCAGAACATGAAACATGACTGATGTTTGGGCGGATGCTTCCTAATTGTCTGATAAATCAGATCAGATAGAATATTGTTTATTCTACCACTTACAAATATTTATGAAGTTTTCATACCGACTGTCAGCGAGACTCTACAATATTACTGCGTGGGGAACTTGATGTAGACTAACAGTGTAACAGAAAGTTGTAAAGTGCCTTTTACTGTAACATTAATATCCATATATTGTTGCAACATGTTTACTAACTTCAGGGTATAGGAAGTTATTAAATATAGTTACAATAGAGTCCATCAGTATTTTTGCAGGGGTCTTTAATGAGAAGGTTAATGCAGTACCATAACAAAGCATTGTTCAAGCTATGAAAGGCTGCACAATGATTCTTTCAATTGGTCTAGTTCCTAGTATTTTGCATAACAAAAGAATATGTTAAACCTAGTGTGCACTGTCATGCAAATCTGTGCTTCCTCATCTTTAGTTCTGGCACTGTTACTGTCCCGTTTCCTATTTATATTGACAGTAAGCTGTATTTTATGTGAATCACTTTCTTATTTAAATAAAAGCCTGCTGTGTTACAGAGATAACATTAACACCTGGCTGGTCAGCTGCATTCCTCATTCGGCTGGGCATGGAAGTGTGTTGCTCTTTGTTTTAGTTGACCAATAGGATTTAAAGGGCCCCCCAGAGAATGCAGGCCACCTTTCACATGTGCAAGAAATATGTCGGTCCAATTGTGAGATTGCTCTCTTTAGACTCAGATCAAAACACGTTTTTTATGAGCTTTACCATTTTCCGTTCCCCCAGCTCCTTTCCACCATGCTGGTTAGAGGCTGAGATTGAAGGTTGGTGGTTTTGGGTTGGGCTTTTTGCTGGACTTGGCAAACTGAGCCTTGCGTGGTGGAGCACAGGGAGAGCCGAAGATTACGACAGCCTCTTTGCTGCCCCCAACTCAATACCACCGCTGAGACGAGAAGCGTTTGCTCTACAAGCAGCATTCGCTGTCATTATCACTCCAGGAGATCGAAACTCTCTCAGCTCCATGTTGTGATTGCCTCTAGTATCGCATGTGTTGCATCAGATCCAGTGCTTAATCCAGCTGCTGAAGTGCACTCCAGTTGAGCTGACCTTGTTTTACTCAAATACACACACGTTGAAAGACACACTCTGGTCCAAATACCAGTTGTGCGCATGCTCTCCGATTTGTGGAAGCGACCCAAGCTGCTTCATCATAGAATGTCTCTGGAGAGTGTCAGGGTCTGTTTTCATTTAAAACTGAATCCGGTCAGTGGGACTCACAGCACTCATGGTGATTTCATGGATTGTCCACACACACACAGACAAAAAGGTTCATTGTGTTAACTGTCATGTGATGGCCTCAAGTGAAGTGGGACTAGCCTAAGTTAGCTGGACACTCTCTCAATTACAGCAGCATCAGCAAAAAGAGGATTTTAAACCAGTTTCAAACTGACTGTGGGATCATTGAACAGTAACTGAATCCAATGTGAAGGCTTCACTAAAGGGGTTCATTTGTTGTACTGAGATTCAGAAAAATCCATTTTCACCCAGTCAGAAATAAAGCCCTGTTATCATATAATCTTCAGTTGCTGTGTCAGATAGGAGTTTACATTATAGGTTGCTGAGCTTTGTATTCAGTAAGAAAACACACACAAAAAACCCATAAATCACCTAATTTTTAAGATGTTTTTAATATATGGTTTATGCTATTAAAATCTGTGGTTTGTATTAAGTCGTCAAAAGTGGAACAGTTTGGTTGATAAAATGTTTGCATTAGAAAACCCTGATCAGTGCAGGTAATTTGCCTCAGATCACATCTCTTTTTTTAAAAAAATGGAAACCTGTTAGTATTTATTCTGATGTCATCTCTGTCTTTGATATCATTACATTTTCTTTGATTTTCCTTATATGGATGGATCTTGTTTTCCACAGGGAGAGTGCAGATGGAGGGAGGCTGGCTGTGCAGGTGGAGGATAAATATGTGAAGATCCGAAACACAAAGGTTAGTATGACTGAGTGTACTGTGAGGTTAATCCTAAGACCTAGATTCTTTTTGTTTTTGCTTTTTTTCCAATTTTGTTTTGGCATGCAGGGTTGGGTAGATTATAGGAGTTTCTTTTTCCAGAGTTTCTATCACAACTCCAGGATGTTTATGGTCTATGATCAGCCTCTTCCTTCATGATTTCACTGTTTATTTTAAGTGTTGACCTTACACATTCAAGCACACACGCACATTCTGACACTTTGCACATCAGTATAAACAACAGTCTCATACTATAAATACTAAAAGACTGAAGCACTATAACTTTGTGTTAAGAAAATTCACTATACTGCATTGTTGTATTATTCTTACCTTACCACAATACAAACCCCATTTCAAAGAAAGCTAGGACACTTTGTAAAATGTAGTTCACTTACCAACTCACTTCTATTTTGTAAATGCAATATAAACAATTTAAGGGGGGCAGCAAAACAAAAAAAAGTGGGACAGACAAAATAAGACTGAAAATTGTATGAAATATTTTGTAGAATATGGAATCTGACACTGTTCTGTAGATTCCACAGTTTTTCAGGTTCATTATTATCAGGTGAGAGAATCAAGATTGGATCTTGACGACCTTTACAGTATTACACAAGGAGAAAGCCCTATATTAAGTGTGCGCAGAAACACCTCTTGGTTCTCTGGACCGGAGCTCGTCCCAGATAGACTGGAAGATAGTAGCAATGTGTATTGTGATTAGACAAGTCCACATCTTGGCTTTTTTTCTCAGACCTCAGGTTCTACATGTCAAAGATAAAAAAAACCCGCATCCATTTCATTTTTCATTTCATTTATTTATTTAGTTACAGGACAGTGTGTATTGGCATTAGTTACAAAGAACAAGATGCATGCACCAGATTTAGCAGAGAAGCTAATTTCCATCTGCTGTCCTGGACAAACAACCAACGAAACAAACATCACATAGATTACAAAATGCTAGATGAAAACTGCTAAGACATGACTGACTTAAAGAAGTCTATCCAGGCTGAACATCTTCAGTCGTTCACATAAAACCTAGCATACAGTCTAAAAATACTATAGCATTCATAGAGCAAGAAGGAGAGGAGAAAAAAAAGGGAGAGGTAGAGAAGAAGAGAGAGGGAGACAGAGAAATAAAAAATAATAATAATTAAAAAAACAAATCCAGACTGTTATCAATGAAAGGTACAAAAGCAGCATCTGTGATGGTCTGGGGCTGTATTGGTTTCCACATGTCTGACCTGCATATGTATGGAGGGACCACTGATGTGAAGATTAACTGGAATTTTAAAGACACATGCTGTCATCAAGTCAACATTTTTTCCCTGAAGGCAGCATTTATTTCATTTAGTATGATGCCAGGCCTCATCTGCTCCAGGTCCAACAGTGGGTTTTCCTTTTCACTGTACTGGTCCTGTCTGCAGTCCACACCTATCTCCTATTGAAAATTTATTGGCCTCTTGAAGAGGAGAATCAGAGAACAGCCATGATGGACTATTGAGCAGTTCAAATGATGGAAACAGTATGTATTGTAAACAAACAAAAAAAAAGCACCATAAACTAAACACCAAGAAGCACAATAGGAAACATGCCTCTGTCCCAAGTTGAGTTTTTTGAAAGCACTGAAATCTAAATTTGTTGATGATAACAATAATAATAATATTAACTTTTATATGTAAGCACCTTTTATTGAACTCAAGGACTCTGTACAGCAGAGGGAAAAAAAGACAATACATAAAATACAAAATAAATAAATGAATGTGATAAACAAAAAAATACAAAGGAAAAGAAGTTAATGATAAAATACAATTAAGTTGGTGAGTGGAAACATTGAATAGTTTTCTTTTTCCTGTTCTCTGTTAAATACATGTATTTGATAGTGGTCCTATTTACAGGAGAAGCTGTTTCATACTGTATTACTTTTTGAGAAGATAAATGAGATGCATTTTTTTCCCTTTTAACTTTAAAGAAGGCTTCACACATTTGGAGATGATTATGTGAAGTTCTTTGACTTGTAAGTTGATACTTTCAGCAAGTTACAGACGTGCTGAGTAGACTTGTCTGATTGGTCGGCCAAAAGACAGCCACATGCTCTCTTTACTGTTTATCCGTGGAAAGTGTCATATGAAGCGTTTAATGGGTGTGTTTGCCATATAAGGTTGTAAAGGGTTTGTTATATTTTATAATATTTTCCTCCACTTACAAATGATTCAAGATCAGAAGCAGTTTGATACATATATATAGAGGTAGTTGTTGATCAGGTTGGTACTTCCAGAACTTCCCTTTATGTTTACATTTGGGTTTTTTTGGTTCACATATACATAAGGGAGATGAGTGGGGGAGGACAGAGTCTGTTACAAATGATGTGACAGAGACGAGCCACATATGGCCTCCCTCTGCTGTGGAAAAGGATCAAGACTCCAAGAGTATGGTGGGTTTCATGGGAATAATTATTTATGGAAAGTGGGACAGTTATTGGAGGATCTGAGACAGAGAAAAAAAGACCAGGATTTTAAAGGATAATAAACAAAAGTCTCACAAACGGCAAGTAATAAATTCTCTAAAGACACACTGAACCAAGTTAAAAATAGTGTGAGACAGGATGAAGATTAAAGGTGACACTGTGATACTGTGAGCTGTGGTGGTGATGAAAGCCCCCCACAGCCAGTGTCCCGCTCAGATTGTCCCTCATTCTACAAAGCCATTGCCAAAGGGTTAAACAAGCAAGCTTTCAGGGAAGTTAATTGGCTGGTAAAAATTCAAACTTGCAGCTCAGTGTTGCTTAATAGCGGAGTTAGAGAAAGAAAAGGTTATTTACATAGATCAGGGGCTGTCAAACTCTATTAGAGGCACAAAAATGTATGTTTTGCCCCCTTTAGATCCAAATGTACAGAAATAAGTTGTGGATTGCCAATGCCAATAACATCTACATTTTTACCAATTCTTCCAACATCAAAACTATATTTAGTAGATGCATGTTGAAGGAAGATAACATGCATATCCCTTCAAACACTTACACAGAAGCCTTGTAAAATAGGCAACTAACAAACACACAAAACAAAAAATTCCAGAGTTTCTCGACCTAAAAAGTTTAGAATGCCCGTACCAAATACATGTAAATTCAATGTAGAGGCCATCAAATCTAACAAAATCCTTTTTCCTAGATCTAACAGTTGAAGTCGTCCCCAGTGTTAGTTCTTTGTTCCCACTGTTCTAAGCACAGATATCAGAATTATGTTTCTAATTAAAAAGCAAATTTAATACAATATTTTCCCATGAGAGGACCCTCAAATCCCTCACTAGTTTGTAAGGCTTCTGCAAACTTAGTGTGTAATAGTCTCAAATTATGTACACTTTTACATTTTTAAGCCCACACAACATGCACTGGCCGGCCAAAAAATTTTTTCATTTTTGATTATTGTGATGGAGAATTGCACCGCTGCATCAAGTCCTCGTCACATCCCAAATTAGAGTCTGGACTTTATGGTGGCGAATCCATGTGTGAAAATGATGTCTCAGTCTCCCTTAACCACTCTGTCACAAGCCTCATCATCCTGATAAATTCTGGCATTGTCCAATCTTTTTGACATTAAAGCAGCATATGACTGTCATGACATTTTTTTTTTTTTTTCAAATTTGTAAAACCTGAGTGATAGCCTAATTATCACTAATCCATTAGTCGTTCCATGCTTACGCACCTGAATCACTTTCCTCATGGTGATCAACTTCGAAGATGACTCCATGATAAACACAGTCCACTTGTTTACATAACAAACCGAAACATCACTCGGGGCTTTTTGGAAAATTTGTCGTGAAGTGCATTGCCGGAATGGGACGCGGGACGTCTCTTGGCGAGTGCTGAACCCAAATGTCGCCTCCATCCACTGACTATACTCATTCTTGAAAACAACCATGTTGGACTGTATCATTGTATGCTGTAGCGATCTGGCTCATTTTCTTGCTGTATCTGTGAGAAACCACGTTTGCTTCCCACAATGCACTTTGTGAAAAAATTTTCAAAAAGTCCCGAGTGACATTTCAATTTGTTATGTGGACAAGCAGACTGTGTTTATGATGAAGTCATCTTTGAAGTTGTTCACCATTAGGGAAGTGATGGAGGTTCGTAAACACAGAAAGACTAATGGATTAGTGATAATTAGTATATCACTCGGGTTTTAAAAAGGGAAAAAAAAAATTGTGATTGAAGTCATACGCTGCTTTAAAGACATGAGAGATTACTTACTGCCGTTACAGTTAAATAAACAGTCTGGCCAAAAAAAAAAAGAACTGCTTGGATTTAACTAAACAAATGGTTCAGATCCATCCATGGATAAATACTGCAGTGGTTAATAATGTTTCAGCTGTAGTTATTTAACTCTAACTGATGCAGTAAGTAGCCTCTCATGTCTTTAACATCAAAAAGATTGGACTTTGGATTCAGCAGGTCATCAGGCTTGTGATCGTGTTGTTCAGGGAGAATTTTTTTGGCTGGGCAGTGGATAATCCCATGGCTCTAGAACCACAACTTCAACTCAACTCAGAGAAAACGCTAGATACAAATGCTCAAGGGTTTTCACCTATTAACTTACCGTTTCCTTTTGTTGCATTGTTGCATCATTAACGACGAAATTGTGTGGTGATGCTTTTTATTTTTCATCATCACATCTTTTATGGGATTTTCATCTTGTTACATCATTTGTGTCTTCTTGTATCTCTACCATTTATGTCAAATTTTTTTCTTACATTTTTTTTGGTTTTTGATTGATGTATTTTGACTATGAATGTCAAAAAAGAAGAAAAATAAATAAACAAAGCATTTAAACATAGGACATACAACATACAATACATATTTGAAAAGGAGTGAGAAGAAGCATAACTTATAAACTCCCACCCCTTTTCCTTACATAATTAATAGCAATGAAAAGTTTCCTAGTCTAAACATCTATAATACCTGATACTTGTTAAATAATTTTGTTTCTGGCTTTAAATTATTACAAAAAATGTAATATAATTTACATAAACACATAACACCATTATTTATAAATATGTATACAGGGTTATTCAAAAAGAATGAACCGATTTCATGACACTTTGCTTCAGTTCTCAAGCATCGTCACTGAATGAGTCCGTGACCATTTAAAAGGGGAGTTTTCTAAGTTTTGACCCACTGACCTAAATGACCTTAAACATCAAATAGCAACAACGATCAACTCAGTGGATTGTGATGTGCTGATACATGTCTGGGGGGAATTCTCTTATCGCATCGATGTTGTCCATGCTGCAGGTGGTGGACACATTGAACATTTGAAAGACAGGAAATAAAAGTTGATTGTGAGTAGAATACTTGTGACTTGGCTGGAGTTTTTATATATATACATACACACACATATATATGTATATATATATATATATATAAAACATAATTTTATTTTTTTTAATAATGTTTCAAAGTTATTACAAATGTTCATTGTGTGCACTGCTTGTGATGCGGCACACATGAAGTCGGTAGTGGAGTTCCCTCCACGCTTGCTGCAGCATTTCGTGTGTAACATTTCCCTCTTGAGTTCCTCTACACATGTGGGAAGTGGTGGGATATAGACCAGTCCTTTCACGTAACCCCACAGAGAGAAATCGTTTGGTGTTAGGTCAGGTGAGCGTGGGGGGCATTTCAATCTCATTGTCTCCATCATTGGTACGTCCAATTCATCTTCCTTTTTTGAACAAAAAGAGCAAACACATTTTAAATTAGGTGATGAAAT
>JAPTYQ010000016.1:7119962-7130272 GCA_029814465.1 Ostorhinchus cyanosoma | reverse complement strand
CTCTTAATTGATATTAATTATATTGCCTATCTGCTGAATTTACAAAACAGTACAGTATGTAGTTGAAGGCTTTTTGTCATTGGTTACAATTACATATAGTATGTCCCCTATGATGCAAAGCCTAAAGATTTTAATGAGGCCCATTCACCTTTTTTCCTTCATGCATCTGTGTGAATGAGCCTGTGGTTATCTTCAAGGACAATTGGTGCTTCTAAAGATTTAATTATGCTTACACATAGAAGGTTTTCTAGGAAAAGCAGACTGGGGAGACGAAGTATGAACTTAATTGGTTTGATGATCCAGTTTTGCAGGTGGTTAAAGATCTGATGTCTTTTTTTTAATGGAATAAAAACATCTACTTAGTATGGGGTAGTGTACATATTGCCACGCCAAAGGCTTTTCTTCCCTTCATAGCATGGTAAAAGTCCAATGTATAAGATTTAGGGGAATTTAGGAGCATCTAATTGCAGATGTGTGTCTAATAACAATAATTGTGTTTTCAGTAGTTTCTAATCTCACAAAAATGACAATTGCGTTGTACTTCTTATCTACAAGTAAGCTGTTTAATCCAGAGGGAGCATATTTACTGTGTTTCACATGTCTGTAAAGTGGCTCCAAACAGACTCTCTCCATGTGTCATAAGAGGTGGCATCCAGTGTTAAGGTGCATTACTGTCATCTATGTTTAAGTGTTAACTAGAGTAAATATCATCTTGACTGAAACCAGAACTGACAAAGTAAACACTGACTCTTAACCATGGACATCCATGGTGAGGGTGGAGGGGTATTTAGTTACAATGTCCCTGCTAGATGTCACTAAATAACATACATTAAACCTTTAATTATCCTGACAGCTAGAAACACATCACTCTGAGCCAAAACACAAAGTGGGGTTGTACCATAGTTTAGCAGATGGTCAAATTTTTTATGGGTAAAACTAACAGATCATTTGTTTGAGGTAGCGTTACATATAACCATGCCTAAAGGTTTGTTTTATGTTCATGCCGTGTCAATTACGCCATTGTGGGTGGAAACCATTTGCATGCACATCCACACTAAAGCCACAAGTTAACACCGAGCAAAAGAACAGCCTCTCTACCAATAGGCAAAAAAGCCCAGAAGAAGAAGCACTGTATTTGTAGACAACGACCCACAACAAGAGGGGTGTGTGTGAGCTGTTTGTCTGTTTTTACACAGATGGCCACTCGGGGATATGATATCAGCGCCATCTGTTACCCAGAAGTCTCTTAGTCTCAGACATGGCGCAGCTCGAGTCAGCTCACTTTTCATGTCGTGGCCGTGATTGGGTGATTAGATATCTTTGTATTGCTTTGATTGGAGGGTGTTGGTTGAATTCGAGAAGGCCTTCATGTCACGAGGAAGCAGTAGCTAATTCCATTGCAGGAAGTCTTTGTTGAATATAACGTGCTATCTTCTTGCTGATTATTTACATTCCCATCAAGTGTTAACCATTGAGTTTAATAGCTGTACCCTTGGTTTAACTGTGGCCTCCTCAGACCCTCATACTGGCGTCAGAGCTTCTTTGTTATAGGTTTGAGAAAGACAGGTCTGTGCTGGCAGCCTACACACTGCAGAGGGTAACAGACAACACAGCACTTCTTCCTCTTACTTATTTCCTCCCTCTCTTTCTCTGTGGATCTGGCATCGGTTGCCTCTACCCTCAGCAGAATTGTGTCCAGTCACATTGGCCTGGTTGCCACAGGCATTCCTCTGTTGACCCGGGGTGGGAGAAAGGCCATCATTGAAGCTGCCGAGTTTAAATCTGACCGCTGTCTCTTTAACAAAGCCTCGGCCTGAAAAGCACGTCAGCTTTTACTGATTACAGTTGAAAATTTGAATCGAGCACAAAGAAATGACATGGCCGAAGCATCTGGAGAAACAGCGCCTGACGTAAAAAGCTGAAAATGCAGGGAGTGTTTGTGCTGGAGAGTAGGACTTTAGATTAATGTAGGAGCACAGTGGCAGGTGGACTCCCGAACTTAAAAGCCATAAAGATTGTTTAACCAGACAAAACAACCTCCATAACTTTGACTATATAGCAGCCAGATGGGTTTTAAAAACAGTTAGCCCATGTGAGAGGCTGGTTGAGTAGGGAAATTTGCTTTGTCAAAATGTTGTAATATTTTTGATTGCACACACTAAAAGTCATTAGCATCTCAGAGGCAGTGTTTTCAAGTCTATTCTGCTGGCAAAAGCATGTAGGTTAATCATCACACATTTGAAAAGAATGACATTTTTGTTTATGCAACCAATGATATGTTGTCCATGGTGTAATGTTGTTTTTTGTTAGTTGTTAACCATGTTAATTGTTTTAATGTACATTATATATCATATGTCACTATCACTTCAACTTCCAAATTATACATCGATATATATGCCAGAAACATAACTTTCTAGATGTGTACTGACATATGAACTTTTTATTTTTATGTCCCATTTTTTATAAAATACATTCAGTCGCACTGTCAACTAAATCAAACAAAGTCGGTGCACTCATGGAAGGTGGGAAAAAAAGCAAGCATATTTTGACTTAGGGTTGTGCGATATGATGATGTTAGATCATGAAGGATTAGAACATATCGACGAGCCGACGAAGCAGAGAGATCGTGGAATCATGTTTTATGATGTAGTTGGAGCCATAGAGTGTTCAATGGCTCTGGATGTAGTTATATGCTGACACACACATGCATCACCTCAGTTCACATCCATTTCATGTGGATTTCACATTGTGTAGCGGGAGTCCTGGCTGACAGTGAAACGGACGAGTTGTTTCATAAAAAGAAATCCACTTCCATACTATGGAATTGGTTTGGCTTTTCCCCAAACGACTAAGTGCAAACAACAGTAATTTGCAAAATTTGCACAGATATCATTCGCACATCAGATGGCAACACTGTGAGCCTGTTCAATCTTCTGGCAACGTGATATCATGACTCGTGTAAATATACACACAACTTTTAATTGACGTGTTATCTGTACACATTATTAGCTTTCTGCATGTATGTTCATGCAGTTATTAGCCCCCTGTCCAACCTGAATCAAGGTGTGATCAAACAGTAAAAAACTACTAGAAAACCAGCCACACCACAGCCAGAGGCCACCTTAAACAAAAGCAAACAACCTTAACGCAAGCATTTAGTAAAGGCATTCTTTATGAGAGGAGTAGCAAACGGTGGAAAGAGACTGAAGAGGATTTAAAAAGAAATTTTAAGTCCTCATACAATATTTTTGCCATATCACCCACTCGTATTATGACTATATTGCCAGGTGAAAGGTATATTTGCCGTACAGTGGAACAAACCGTGAATATAACTCTTTGATAATGAAGAAACACTGCCTCTGAAATGCTCATGAATGATCGCAGCTTTTAGTATGTGCTGTTTCGTTTTTGACCATGGTGTTAAGTTATCACACTTGTTTTGCATCATTTCATGCAGTTACTTTGAGATAGTTGCGCTGAAGTTAGCATGTATGTTCTTTTTCTATCTAACATCTAACCACATATCTTTGCTTCAGCTTAATCAGGTGATTTGGTTTTGCCAGCACTGGATTCTCTCACGGTCTCAGCTTCCAAAATGAATTCTTGCGCGCTCTACTTTTTTTTTCACTCTGAATTCTTCCCACTCTCTAGCCCCCTTGAGACAATCTGAGGCCATGTTGGTACGAGACAAGGGGGTAACAGTATCTTAACGCCTGCTTTTCCAGTACCACCACCGCCACACCCAGGGCCCCTCAGAGACCGGCCCTGTGTTCCTCCCCTTTTCCATCCCCACCACTGCAGCACTATCTGTCCACTGAACATGTCCTAGTATCATTGACAGTTTATATCCGATAGCAGTGGGGAGTTTCCCATTTCGTGAACGGTTACAGCAGAGAGAGTTTCAGCTCAAACAAGTATTATGTTAAGATGCAGATGTGCTTGTGTAGAAAAAGGAGAAAGGCTCTGTCAGGTGTAGAATGGCTGGATTTGGAAGACATCCGTAATCCTAATGGAAACCAGCTGTTGTGTTTACGCAGGAGAGAAGTAAAACTATTCGTCTAAATGCTTCCTTTGTTTTGGGTCTTAATATTGGTCTAATAAATATAATTTTTCGTGGTTTAATTTACACAAACATAAATGCATTACCTCTGAAAGGATTAAACACAACAGTGGAAAGTGCAAGAGAAGCAAGCGATTTGTGTTTTGGAAGGGAGACAGGGAATGGCAACAGGAGAAACTGATTAGAGGAGGAGAGAAAGTGGGAATTCGAATTCCACGGGTTGAGGAAGAGGAGGCGGGGAGGATGGAGGGGAAATGGGTAGGGGGTCCACTGTGCCTCTGCAGCCCCAAACTCATGCCTGCCAAACTCACAGCTGCCTCTCGAAGTCATTTTTTTTCTCAGTGCAATAATTTTTCTCATTGCAAAAGACGTCACTGCTGAGGATTCAGCTCTGAGCACAATGCTGTTTTTTTATTGCCAAATGGAGTCAGCTTGCCGGGGTTTTTCCCTCTCCCCTTCTGCTTTCTCCTTCCCCTCCTACTCCTCCTCCTCATCTTCAGTCTCACTGCGCCTGTTGTCGATGCAGTGCATGATGTGATTATCTTCTTCAGCGTTTCTAGGTCTGTGTGTCAGTGGTGCTGCAGACTGAGAGGAAAGAATAGTTTCTCTGTGTATGGGAGGAATTATCTACACACACACACGTGAGCATTTCCTCCCCCTCACATATGGCTAGATTTGGAGCTACAACTCCTCACAACTCAGCCTGGATTCTATTAACTCCACGCAGGACACTTTGCAAACCACATGTTATCAGCAGAGAAGTATGAGATTCAGGCCATGTGGATACAGGGAAAGCACTTCTGATTTATGTGTTGGATTGATATTTTTCCATCAGCTGTTACAGAACAGATACACAGCAGTTGTGTTGACACATATTTACAAAATGCAGATTTTAACCCTGGTCAAAGCCTCTGACATGTGACAACATTTCATTCTGATGCTGCCTTGATCAAACTTCAGTTGGCTGTGTAAATATTTTCATTAGGGAACCCATTTATTTATTTAGTATATTTTTGTCCATTTTATTGGTTAGCGTTCATTTTTGGTAACTTAGTTTATTTTTCCCAACATTATACCAAAATATCCCAAGTAAGTTCAATTTAAATTTTTATACACCTTATCTATCATTCATTCATTCATTCATTCATTCATTCATTCATTCATTCATTCATTCATTCATTCATTCATTTTCTTGATGTTTGGCCCTAAGGAGGTGCCTCAGTTCTATTGTAGGTCACTGTTACAAGATGGCAAACTCTTGAGTTTCCTTTTTGTGTTATTCTATACTGAAAATGTATTTATGAATATTGTTTTGACTTTCTGCAATTATGTCCTCCTAAATATCCTTAAAACTTACACACTGGACACTTTACAAAGTCTTAAGTCTAAAATTATCTTAATTTAAGGCTGTAAAAAGGGCTTAAATTTCATTTTTGACTGGTCACCTTTTCTCAAGAATGACAGTCAGTGAATTGTTGAAGGACTTTATGCCTGAAAACAGTTCAGGTATAATGGGATTAGAGTCATAAGGGAAAAAATAAAAACTGCAATGAAAAACCAATTAGAACACTTATGTTATCACCAGTTACTGCTTTGTATGCACAGAAGGAGCATAATCAGTGTCGGACACTGGTTCAGCTGACTGCACTGAATGTGTTAAAGGACTGTCCATCTACACTAATGAACAAGTGGTGCCAGGCATAACAAACCACACCCCTTGCAAACGTTTCACTTGATTTGGCCTATCTCTTATCATTGCGAAAACAGATTTTTCGTGACCTTGACCTTGACCTTTGACCTACATTCACCAAAATTTAATGGGATCTATTCTGGACCACCTCGCACCTTTCCTGAAAATTTCATGGAAATTGGTCCAATAGTTTTTGCGTAAAGTTGCTGACAATCAAACAGACAAACAAACAAACACACAAACAAAAAAAATTAACCAAAAACAATACCCTCGCCTCCCCTTTGGGAGGGGCGGGGTAACGATAACCATGTAAAAGGCAAGAAACAGGGTGATTAATCCACTTTTTTTCATGCGAAACTATGTGTTACAAAAATATTTGGAAATAAAATACTCCTGTTTATCTCAAAAGACCCACAATAAGTAATCTACAAAGCTAATGTCATCCACAGTAATGACAGAAAACTGCTGTTCTACTCTGCCGTTACTGCAGCTGTAACACAACAGTCTTCATTCACATATTATTAATATTGTTATTAATGAGAATGAGACAAATAAAAAGCTAAATTAGTGACTACAGTGCTAACATGACACCCTGCAAGTTCATATATATTTTAATTCACTGTCTGTCTGTTTATAAAATCTTAATTGATGTCAATGACATTGTTCAGCATTATTTCTGTTGTTATAGTTTGAACTTTGCCATCCACTTTAGTCCACTTAGACATTTTTGTCGTGGACAACCCTCAACTCCTGCATCCCCTATAAACAACCTCTTGAGAGGGTTTGGATCTTTGTACCATCACAAATATTCTGTCATATGTATATATATTTTGCCAGTATGCATGTGAAATAAGTTTTGAATTGCATAACGATTTTAAAAGGTCCTAAATTTAACTCAGTGAAACCTGCAGAAACCATAATTTATTTCCCACTGAAAGCACTTCAACTGTACAGAGGAACCCTGTGGACATCAAACCAGGCTCCCATCAGTCTAAAGGCTGGAGAAATCATTTCCAGGTTGTAGAGTGTAACATGCTGCTCTAGTCTACAATAATATGCTTTAGCTCCTTTAACAAGGACTGGGGGAGGAGCAGAGCCCTCTCTGTTTCTCTCTCCAGATATGGCTTTATTTATTTGTTTTAAGTCTAGCTCCTTGCTCCACTCTCGTAGCAGAAAATGGAATGCACAACCAGAGTGCCCCCTGCCTTTGTTTTTTTTCTCTTCACTGTCCTCGTGTTCCTCCCTTTTCTCACTGTCCTTCATTCCCATGTATAGACAAGTGTGAGTAATGAAGAGCAGCCAATCTGTTTGGCCTGCACAGCTTTATCACTCCCTCCTCCCTCTTGTGCAGCCTCTCTGCCCTTCCATGCTAATTTGACCTACAAATTCTGTCCAAGTGTGACAAATGAGAGCGTTGTTGAACTCCATCCAAACAGCTTCCTCTCTGTCTCTGTCTGTGACCTCCTTCCCTCATTGCCTTCTCTTGTGCAGTTTCTCCCTTCTCCACCTCAGATTTTTTTTTTTTTTTTAACTAATTGGATTCCTTGCATGAAGTTCAGTGACATCCCCCCCCCCCCCTCTATGGCTAAACAAGAGCATTTAGTTTTTGCTCAGGGCCCAGCTGTTTTGTTTGTGTAACCCAGTTGGAAAGCGTGGGACAGGAACCGAATGACCCTCGCCTCTGCGTTCTCTGCAGCTGGACAGTTGTGAACTCAGGAAAAAAAAAACAAGTAACATTTTATACAAAGTGTTTTTAAAGTACTAATAATTAGGAGAAAGTGGCTTTGCTGTCTCCATTAGGGCTATAAATTGTGGTCCTGCTGGTTGCGTAAAATCTGGCCAGCGCTCCAGCATAAGAAGCTAAAGTTTTTTTAAATGTGGCAAAGTGCTTCACTTTGTTTGGCTGGCTGTCTGCCATCTCCCTTGACGACATCTTACACACACAGACGCACACACTGCACATAAATACTTCTCCAGGGTTTAGTGTAAAGTTGGCCACATACAACCAGACCAGCAACTGGCATTTCTCCACCACCGCTGATTACAGGACTTAAATCATTACATAGGCATTACACCATCACTTTTTCACCCTTTCTGCCTCTTTATATCACTGTCTTTCTTTTTCTTGATTGCCACCCTCTTTGTAACATTTGTAACCTACATTTTCTTTTTTTTTTTGCACTGTGTACTTCATTTTTTTCTGTTACCAGGCCACAGGCTAGACTCCCTCTTTAGGAAAAAAATGTATCCCATGTTTAGAAACAAACCCTGCACAGTGTTTATCACAGTCCAGATCTTTGGCACGGAGCGCAACTGCTTCCATGTTTTTCAGGAGACCAGAGGTCCTTCAGAGGTCTGTTACATCCTAAATCAGACACCAATATTTTACAATGACTTTACTTTGTGCCTAAAGTAGGGTTTCTTTTTTCTGTGTTCTGTCAGATCTGGAGGCATTATTTTAGCATCTACTAACCTAAAGAAACCCTTGTTTTCTTCTTCCTTCCTTATTCTCTGTGTTGACTTGATGAATCTGACCTGCATTTCCTGAAAAAGAATGAAATCTATATTTTGCCTTTCCGCTTTCATTGTGGAATTGTTTATATAGTTTTTTTTCTGAAAGAAGGAAGTCAACTGCAAGGCCTGTGTCGTTGTTGTGGATGCTGTTTCCCCTACAGACTACACACATGCCCGTTACATGCGTCCACGTGCAGCGGTTGGCCGATGACAACAGCCTTCCTGTTAATGGGAGCTGTTTAGTCTCTCCCTGGTGTGTTTTCAGGCGCCCGACCAGCTTGCACGCTTACTGAGACTTTATCTCCAGGCTGTTTTTGTGCTGCTTCATTTGATTCCCGAGTAAATTTCCATTCCCACAGTGCAACCTGTCGCTTACCTCACCTTCTTTGTTCACCCAAAAATGCCTCTTAGTGCTGCAGGGTGCCACAAACTGTGAAACTAGGCTGTGACAGACGATCACTGTGTCCAAGTACAAGTACAGTGGCTTGAATTACAATGGATAGAATTCATTTGGTTTGACGGTGATGACAAACAGGTTTGATTTTAATGCTGCTAATGTCCTGTCTAGACAAACTTGCTGGATGGTTTTATTGTGTAGAGAGGTTTAAGTCAGTTTATACTTCTTCTTGTGGTGCTGTTCAAGGGTCATTTTGCAGAACTTTTACTAAAAAACAGGAAAAAGCAGAAGAGAACAATGGAAATAGTGTAAAGAGAAAAACAGATAGCCCAGTTCAAAGGCGGAACAAACAGTCAAAGTGAAGTTCCTGGTCTTTGTGCTGAGCCTTGAGGGACCCTCAGCCATGATGTAGCCCCCATAGAGTGAATTTAAGAGGGTCAACTTTAACAAGAGCTGTATTGAATCTCTCTGTTTGAGGGAGGTGAGAGTGTTTGTGTCTGTTTTTGAATAGTAGGATGAGGACAGGACAGGGGCGGCGCTGCTTTTTGTCTCCATGTTTAAGCTTCCATTCAGCCAAGAAGCGGGGGGCAACACTTGGCGGTCTGATCTCCAACTGACTGCACATGACATTTAGCCTTAGTACTATTTATTTGGGTCCGGTAACACAAGGAACTTAAGGTTTTTACTTGACAAATCAAAGTTTTGTAGTTGGGCTGGCTTTACATTTACATTTTAGATTTTTTCTTAAGTGTACACTTTCATATTTTTCTACATTTCTATCTTGAATGCTACTTAATACTACAGTTTAAAGTGTCACATAAGACAGTTGAGTAAGACAGATGTTGTACTTTTACTAGTTGCACATGTCAGCCAAGTACACATATTAATCTGCATGGATTGGAAATTTGGGAAACTATTAGCATCAGCAAAACTTGGCTCTGATACAGACCAGGGGGTAATAACAGCCTTCTCAAGTGGGATTACAGGCTTTTTAAGATATTACCAGATCAAAACATAAAAACTGAATCATTTTGAGATTGATGTTCAGTAATATATTTATAATTTTTGACTGTACAAAACTCCTATGTTGATGTTTTTTGTTTTTTTTTTTCTTTTACATTAACACTTTTATTTCATTTATTTGGATCTCCATTAGCTTTGGTTTAGGCCATCACTATTCTTCCTGGAGTCCACACTCAATGCAATTGTCTTTACACTGCAGTACACTAATTACAAAAACACCCATACGCACAACAAACCAACACAAACAACTAAAAACCATTCAGCACAATTACAAAACAAAAACAGCATACATGTAGCAATAATAAACACATTTTTATTATATTGCCTGCACATGATAATCTAGAGAATCGGTAACCATATCTCATAATCTTGTGTGAACGAAATACGACTGTACAAAGTGAATGTTAAATTTAAGATGCTTTACTAATTCCTCTATCCCTCCTACTGTTGTGCACCTCATTTTTCTTTTCCTTACCCTTGGAAACTTTTACTTGAGGGGGCAGGATGTTTTTTGCCCCCCCCACCTAGAACCAGGCCCAGATCATCCCCTGGTGTTCGCTCTGCCATTAGATCCACAAGTGTTGCTAAGTAGCATATCAAACATGTGACATTCCTGCAAATGATCT
>JAPTYQ010000016.1:7091134-7110270 GCA_029814465.1 Ostorhinchus cyanosoma | reverse complement strand
ATATATACCAGACCGATATGTAGGCCGATATTTACGTTTCTTGCTTGTATTGTTATCGGCCTGTTGTGTTGGCTGATATGCTCTTTTTTCCCCGCCATGCTTTACTGACAGGTGAAGTTCACAGCACCTCCTGCTGTACACGCTGGAAAAAAATTTTCTTTGGTGTAATAATATTTATTAGATTACCTGTCACAATTTTTATTTTCTGATTGTAAATATCAGTGAGAACCGGAATTATTCAAGTAAAACTAAAGATATCATTCGTGTGATGAATAAACTGTGAGGGTAAGTTGTACTATGTATTTTCACATAATATTCAAAGGTTTCATAGCTATACGTCCCCACATAGTGTATTTTATATGCCTGGGTTTATGGTTATTTACAGTTATTTGGACGTTCAACATACATCTATAGGCACAGCAATGACCAAAATGATGACATATCATGTACATCCCAAGGCACTGAAAGGGTTACTTAATGTAAAAAAAAAGTCAAAACTTCATAGTAATAGTGTGAGAAAATTTAATTACAGCTACTAGGAGAGTCTACATGGACAGAGACATGGAATTAACAACTTACAGTTGAGGTTGACATAAAAGTCTTATTTCTTGTTGTGATAGTGCCAACTGTTGTTTACGTGTGTTTGTGTGTGTGTGTTGTAGCTGTCTCGCCCTCCATTAACAGCTACAACGAAACCCTCAGCACGCTCCGCTACGCTGCCCATGCCAGAAATATTGTCAACAAGCCTCGGGTTAATGAGGTCAGTGGTGGTTCAGAGACTGCCAAGATTTACTGTTTGATCAAAATGTTTTCCCTTGTTTGATATGCCCTTTGATTTCTGCGCAGGATGCTAACGTCCGCCTGATCAGGGAGCTGAGGGAGGAGATTGACAGGCTCAAGAGCATGCTGCTTAGCTTTGAAATGGTACGGTAACCTTTTATAATTCTAATATTGTGCAAAGGGGTCCACCCTGCTGGGGTTTTCCCATTTAACATCCATCCCATCTATTTCCTGTGTAGCATAAGGCTTATTCCATATTATAAGTTCTTAATCCAGTGCGTTTCTGACATATGAGAGTGACTGTGCGATATACGTTGTCTAATAAAACTAGAAATTCTTACATTCCCTGAAGGAAATGTAACCCGTGTGCTTGCCCCTAACCCAGTGCCCCCTAGTGGAATACAGCCACAATCAGACCACATCCAGAATCTTTGGGCCAAGTTGAACATTTTGTATATTTACGATTTTTGTTTCGATGTATCGTTTGCAAATGGTAGCCACTTGAAAATGGCCCCATTCATTCTGGATGGACATTTTTGAGTGGTTTTTTCGCATTTTTTACGAAATCTGTACATCGGATTGCTAAGAAAAGTCATAGCACACTATTCCTGTGCAGGCCGCACATTTTTGCGTCAAAATTTTTGATGTATTTCCAATGGTGCAGGCTGCATTGTTTTCCAAAGTTTTTGTATAAGTCCGAACGAACAATAGTCCCCTGTGCTTTGCATTACATGTAAGCACACGGGGAACAAGTGAGTCTGCACTGAATGATGATTTTTCTTTACTGACAGCAACGTAATCCCAGTCCATCCTTGAGTGACGAGAGGGATGGAAATCTGTCCGACATCGTGCTACAGAATGAACTAAAGGTAACATACAATCAGAGTATATACTTCAATCTCATGTTTCAAGGTTTTTCCCACAGTAGGGGACCATATTGCAAACATCATAAATGCTGCATTTGCTAAATATCTGTTTAACTATTACTCAGTAATTAATTGTAATGAGAAAAGAATCAAGAAAACATTAACCAACTTTGCTGCATATTCTCGTTTGAATCATTCTTATTGTTAGGGACAGAAGTACATCATAAATGTACTGTTTATTTATGGAAACTTTAGACATTTTTGCTTGTTTTTAGCTTCTGTAAAATTTGCAGAGTTCTTGTTGTAGTTTGTTTCAGAGTTGTCAAAAAATGTAACAATAATCTGAAATAAATTCCACAAATTTTACATGGAGATTATACTAACAAGCTAAAATTCAGCCAATTTTTCAAGGAAAATGAGGCAAGGAGCATAAAATGCACAACTGAAACATTGGCGACAGAAACAGTTTACTTTTCCCTGCCCTAATATAATTTTATCTGTAGTTAACTGACACATTGATGTGAGTTAAACCAACCTCTCACTCTATGGCTGGCTTTTGCAACCCCTCTTACATAAAAAAAAAAAATATCAGGAACATGTTGCAAATCATAATTCCCCTGACTTCACTGATGTTAGTCTGCCTTTACCATCTCCTCCTCAGGTGGATCAGCTGACGAAGGATTGGTCAGAGAGCTGGAGAGACAAGAAGGAGCTGCTGGAGCAGTACAGCGTTGACATCAACAGAGACCAGGCTGGGTTCCTCATCAGCTCCCTTCAACCACATCTGGTCTCACTCGACAGAGATGTTCTCAGTACTGGTGTCGTCTTCTATCACCTCAGGGTATGAAGATAAGATGGAAAATAAATAGGTTATGTCCTTGATTTAGTTTTACCTACTTGTCCTGTTGGATTATTAGATCATGTTAGTGTTATGAATGTATCAAGTGTGTCTTTTCACTAGTTTTTGTCAGTTGTGTAATTCTCATCCAGAGACACAAGATTCTGTTTGATGGATTATACAGGCATCTATGAAGAACATGATGCAAACACCCACAAACTGATTTTCTTTGCATTTGCTCTACTTTTCTTCATCTTTGTTGTTACTGTTTTTGTCAGCTGTCTTGACTAAAACCGTCTTTTTTTTGTCTGTTAGATATTCCCCTCTCCTCCTCCTCCCACTCTTTCTCTGTGTTCTGCTAGAAAAAAAACTCTTGAGAAAAGGTGCGTTTCTGTTGTCTTTTCCTTTTCACTCTACCCTCCAACTGTCCTGTCAATTTCCCCTTCTTTACTACTGCATTGCATGAAGCTAGGTTGGATAAGAGGCTCTTAGTTCTGAGGCTAGGACTCAGGGGAGCTAAAGCTGTCCTGATTCTGACAATGACAAGCATACCCTTAGGCCTGACAATTACACTGCTTCCTGCATGTGAAGAGCGGAGGCCACCTGGGAGCACATGTGGTCCTGACACCATATAAGACAGGCTTTAATCCCATTAGATAAGACTTCAAAGTAAACAAATGATATCTTTTTCTGTCAGATAAGTCGAAGTTTATAGGGACAATAGTTCTTTGAAGAACACATTCTAAAACACCTACTCAAAGACGCAAAATATCGCACCTTATGACCACGATGTACCAGGTTTGCTTCACTTTATTTCCATCTTTGCTGATGTCGATTTAGAGTCAAGATGCTATATAAAATATGGTCTTCTCTTACAGGAGGGAATTACCTACATTGGCCCACAGGACGAGTCTGGAGAACCCCACATAGGTATTAATTTATGTTTACATTTAGTAATCCAGGCGCTAATATTTATATTCAAACAATATAGTGTGTTCATGGGAAAAATGTGCAAATCCTTAAAGCCTCTTACTGCATTATCAAAGAGTAAATATACAAGAAACGGACAGATTTAGACAGAACATACAGCATTAAATATAGAACACGGAAGATAACAAAAGTAGAATATCATGTTCACTTCCTAGCTTATCACAGAAAAAAAATGCAGTGCACTGTGATTATTAATTAAATGAGGATGCATAATAAAACTGGCAGTGCCCATAGCACTACAGTGATTACATCAGCTCTGCTTTCTGAATAAGCATGTGTGATTGTGCCTCTATGTTGTGTTTCTAGTTCTGCAGGGTAGTGCCAGCTGTGAGATTGAAAACCACAGAGGTGTGGTAACGCTCAGACCGCTACCAGGCTGCGTTTGTCTGCTCAACGACAGGGAGGTCACCGAGCCCTGCAGACTGGCTCAAGGTCAGCTCAGATCCTCATCCAATAAGTTTGGTCATGCTGTCTCCTTTCTGCTTTTTTTTAACCACAGTACTGCAATACTTTATAGCTGATGTGAATATCAAGTGATACATAAGAGTTGCACAGTTAATTGAAGTACAGTTGAAATGTCAGCCTTCGCGATTACAATAATGTGTGTCAGATTTTCATGAAGTTTATTGTTTTAGTAATGTTATAATGATCAAACGTATGTAATTCTCAGTCTCAATGATGATGCAATTGGATATACAGGAAATATGGAAACAGCATAGATGGCAAACAGTTCAGGAGAAGACAGATTCTGCAGACCCTAGTATTTAGTCCATTTGCACTTAGCATGTCTTGAACAATATCAGATTTACTGCACCAGTCTTCTGGTGTTGTACAATAGGTTTCATTAAATTCATGTGAAATGTTTCTTATTTTTAACTGCTTCTTTTACTTCTACAGAGCTCACACTATATAAAGACTTTCATGTGTTGAAGCTGTTTACTTTTTGTGTATTTTTAATCCTGTGCACATATCCCGTATATTTACTCATTGGATCTTGATTAATTGAGATTGAGGCTGAGAAATAATTTGCAAAAGGCTACAATTTAAAGGTTCTGCACACAACATAGTGTATCTTTATAACTTAAGGTACTTTGCAGAAGTCTTCATCAGCCTTTAGCTTTGCCGTTTTTTCAGTCATAATGACTATGCATATTTATTTATCAATTAAACTATACAGGAAATATGTGCATATTATTAAAAACATAGAAAATGTTAACTCAGTGACTCCTACAGGCAAAAGTCAATATCCCCCTATTTACCCCTATGTACCCCTATTTACACTAACTACATCTTGAACTCTCCTGGGTAAAGTGTTTTTAGGTACACTTATAACTCGGTGTATTATGATACATTACGCCAAGCTTCCTTAAAGACTTTCCAGAATTCTCGTGTAGACTAGGGCCGTCTTTTTTTTTCTCTGTCCAGATCATCCAGTCAAACCTTTTTAATGCTGCTTATATATAATGCATGTGTATGGTCATTAGAATCTTGATAAAATGCCAACCCTAATGATGACATGTTAAATATAAACGTACTGTAGAACTTCAAACCTGAGCATAACATGACACCATTAAATCTGGTGTGTGATTGTGGCTATGTGCTGGATATCACATATAGGTCAGATCTACTCTGTCACACTTAAATATGCACAGACAGCTCAAGGATAAACAGACATACTGACACACACTCTATTCAGTTCAAACGCTACAGCGCACGCACACACACACACACGCACACACACACACGCACCTCTTGTCCATAGGTTACATCAACACACTATTAAAAGATGAGCACAGCTTGTGATGAAGGGTACGTCTCTCTGTCTCCAGGGACAGTGATCACCTTGGGAGGAGTGCATAAGTTCCGCTTCAACCACCCAGCAGAGGCAGCCGTCCTCCGAGAGCGCAGACGGGTAAGGTGCTGCTCGGCTGACAGTAAAAATTATGCAGTTGGTTAAGATGGCAATGATGATAACACTGACGACAGATCGTTGATATGCTAAAGGCAATGCCGGTGACATGAAAGAGTTTCTGTTGTTTGCTTTTCCTGTTTTGAAAATCTTGTTGATGGTTATGTTGGAAAGGAATTAAATTTACTGTTAATTAGTATCATAGAGGTCACTTGTTTACATGCTGTAAAACTGATCTCACTCATTTTTTAACAGGCTAGTGAAGGTGGTATGACCTGCATCTACACTGATCCCTGCCCCATGATCTCTGACCACAGGTAACTTTTGCTTCACAAAGGAACTTAACATCTTTGACTGTTAATATTCCACAATGTGCATATATACTTTTGTGTCCAAAATGCTGCATGTTTCCTCTAGCCCACAACCTCTTGAACAATTGCAGTTTCATGTTTACAGGACAGTCTCTAGTGTTGCTTGGTTACCACTGAGACGCTGAGCTAAACCCAAGAGCAGCAGCTTATTTTTTCAATCTGCCACTTTGCTGCTAAACTGCTATGTTAGTCAACAGATTGCATCTTTTATGTTTTCTTCGTCCATCACAGTCCTTACTTTGTATTTCATCTTGAATCTGTGTGGCTCTTTTATAGTGTCAAAGAAGTGACGCTTCAAGGGCAGCCGGATTCCTGCCTCCCCCCCACTGAGGAGCCGAGTGCCAGGCAGCGTGTGGAGGAGCAGCAGCGCTACGTAGAGTGTTTGCGACAGGAGATACAGGCCGAACAGAGACGAGCTGAGAGAGAGCTGGAGAGGGAGCAGGCCCACCTTGAACTGCAGCACAGTGAGAGTGTGTATTATTTTGCTGAACTTATTCTGTCTGTGTTGCTCTGAATAAGAACATTTTCAAGATAAATATTAATTGAGATTTTGTTTAAATGACATATTTGCATGATAACATTCCTTTTGTTATGTGCAGCCTGTAGTTTACATTACAGTTTATGTTGTCAATGGTTAGAGCTGATATCATTTTGTACATAAATGATCTGAGCCATGTATCAACAATTAACTTATCAAATATAATAACATTACATAGCAACTTATACCTTCTTAGGCATTGCTATCTTACCACCCTACCAGTCTAGACCATTGATTTTCATCTGATCAAGCCTTGGGGTCCACATTTTCTCATGGTGAACTAGTCATGACCCATTTTTATAGAACTGAAACTGAGATTTTTCACACATTAAACTAATGATAAAATGCTGAATAATAATAATATAATATCACAACTGTGTTTAGGCTCAAAATGTGTAACACTAACAAAACCAGATGTGATACATTAATTCTGACTTTTCAGCCCATCATGCAGTTGGGCTTCAGTTCCTTTTTATTTTCAGTTTCTGTAAATCCATATTTAACACACTTATGCAGTCACTACATCTTGCCTATAAATGACAAAGTAAAGTTATCCTGGCACGTTTCAGTCAAATGTCTTCATAGCGACAGTCGGCTACTGCACATCTTTGATATATGTCTGTCAAAATAGAAGTCTGAGATCAGATTGGATTTAAAGCAAAAAAAGAGATTTTCTTTAATAACACAAGCTGCAACCCACTTGGAACAGTCCACAACCCAGTTTTTGGTCATGATCCACTAGTTGTGAAAGCTGGGTGTAGGATAAAAGTTTGGAGTTCAGCATCAAACTTGATTTGATTTCTTTATTCCCTTAGGTAAGCAGCATCAATGCTTACTCACATTTTGCTTCTGTTTTTCTTTCACTCAAGACTGTTTCTTATGGTAGAAGGGAGTTACTTTGGTAAGAGTTGCTCTGTGAACAACTTAGGCTGTGATTGCATCACTGTTGTTTTTGCAGTAGAAATATCACTAATAACTCATTTAAACTTTATTAATGGCTACATTGATGTCTGTCAATTGATCAATATATACGTTTGTGCAAAAGAATGATGGCTGTGCTCTGTGTATCTCACCAACAGTCCAGCAGTGGATTTTATCAGAAAAGCAACGTCTGACCCAAGCTGATCAGAGAGTCACCCAAGAGCTTGGAATTCAAACAGATCTTATCCCTTCTCCTATTCTGGAGAAAGTGACGAGTAAGATATTTGAGAATCAGGAAGGTCTGCCAGCGGATCGTCCATCCCAGGCGGCAAGAGTTAGGAAGAAGGTCGTGCAGGAAGAGTTACTAAAGCACTACGCCTTCCGTCGTGCTGAAAGCCGCATTCGCCGAAAATGGCTCTACTACCAGCTGGAGAGAATTGCCCGGAAGCGGCACCTGTTAGAAGCTAAAAGGGAACTGCAGCGTTTGGAAAGGGCTCTGCCTCCTGGGACAGAGAGCCCAGAATCTCCGGAGTTTGGGTCTCCATCAAAGCAGAGAGGACGATCCTTTGTCTCCCGAAGACATTCGTTCTCAGCAGATCTTCTATCCAGGCTTTACCCACAACACACCCCCATCTTCAGGTATCTACACAGAAACATGCAAACATGTTTTTAAGTGCTATAAGATAAAACACATATTTGATTCATTTAAATGTTATTTTTAGCTGTTCTTCACTGTCATTGTATAATAACATTAACATTTTTATGAATCCTGAGTATGGAATATAAATTAACACCAATGCATCAGAAAGGTTTCCTTTTTTAATATCTTTAACTTTATTTAAAACATGTCTTGACTGCTATACGTAATCTGAGGTATATGTTATAGATATTACTAGTATGGCCTTTATGAAGAAAATCATGCATCTCAAGGAGACTTGGCAAAATTAAGGCTGAACTACAGGGGTTTCCCTAGGTTTTTCAGAGGACTTGGGAGCTAAGTTCCAGAATATTCCTTACTTTTGTAAAAGACTTACCCACATAGATGGGGACATAAATGTTATGCTGGTTCTGCAAAAAGAAAATCTAGAAATTCTCATGATTTTGGACTATTTTTTCCACTATGTCTGTTTACAGACATTTGTATGTAAAGGTACAGACAAAAAACAACAGACAGAAAGCTTACCTGCAATCATTACATTGCAATATAATTTTAGATTTTTTAATTCAGTTTTGATGCCCTATAATTTGAGTCCTACCCAAAATTACCTGTGTTATGGCTTATAAAGGTAGGGAAAACCCTGAATTAAGTCAATAAAAATAAAATATAGTGTTTATTTCACTGACTTTTGTTTCATGTCCTTTAACAGACATTTCCTGAAGAGAAACAGATCCACAGACCTGTCTTTAAATTCCCTCACAACCTCTGATTCCACCGGCATTAGAAAGTGGGTTTCAGATGAGTACCTTCCACGGGAAAGGACTCAGAGTTGTTCTGCTGTGCTTTCAAGACAAAATAAACCCTGCCACAGCAGAACAAGCTCCTCCGAAAACATTAGACAGACGCCAAAAGAGGAGGCCCAAGCTCTGCCTCGCCAGCAGCGACCGGAAAGAAAACCTCTGCTGCCAAACAGAGACTTGTCTTTTAAGAACAGATCGGATCCAAACCCATTAGTTATTCGTAAGTCTCCAGCTGGTACTGCGGCATTGCCTGTCTGCAAAGAAAATATACAAGGATCCACAAAAGACAAGCCTACTTCTCAGAGTATCTCTGGTGTGAGTGTGAGAACCCCATCTAATCCATGTAACACCGGAGTAGAAACCATCAAGCAAGCGTTTTCTGTGGGACCCAGGTTAAAAACTGCTTTGTCTAAGGTGTTCAGAAAGCCACCATCAGGTGCCAGTGGAGGAAGATGCCCCAAATCTCTGGGCAGGATAGCAGCCAGATTTCACTGGAGACAAAAGCGAGACAGGAGCCTTAAAGATTCCAAGATGAACAAAAGCAAATGTACCATTAAAACAGCTGTCTCCTGTGAGGAGCTTGACCAAAAGACTCGCTTAATGTTTCAAGGTATGAAACAGAGGCGGTGGCATAGTACAGAGACTCTGATGAACCAGACCACCAGATGGGTAGAAAATCAGCTGGGACTGAGGGGATGGGAGGAAGATGATAGAGAGGAGGAGGTAGAGAAGGATGAAGCCACCTCAGACTGTGAAAGTCTTTTCTCCCTCGATTCTCTGTCCTCAGCATATGCAACAGCACTAGCAGAGCAACTGAAGCATGAGGAAGCAGCTCAAAGCGAGGCAGAGAGCGAAGACAGTCAGATGTCCAAGGACTCCTTAGCTGTGGAGAGCAGTGGGAAATGCTTAGCAGTGGAGAAACACAGTTGCACCATGGTACCGACTTACACATTGGTGGCAGATAATGCCTGTTCACCCCACATTAGTACACAGAGCAGTCTTAAACCTCAGGTAATCCCAGCAGATCTATATTTGGGTCATCAAGGTTCTCCAAAAACAAAGCAAACTCTCGTGTTTTGTGCAACAAGGACTCCTCCACCCCAAAACACTCCACACAAGATGATTGATGACTTACAGACCACTTCAACAACTAGTCCACGCTCCCTGAGCAGCTGTAGCATTAGGGAACCAGAAAACATACTGGCCCTCACTGATGCTTGGTCATCTACTGAAGCAGCAGACAGTCCCAGGATTCCCAGAGATTACCAAAGTAGCCAAAGAAGAATGATGTTCAGAGGTGGAGAGAGCGGTAGCAGCAGTCCCAGTCCAATCAGTATGACCCTCTCAGATTCACAAAGAGGATCTAGAAGCTACAGTTCAGCATCCACTAGCACAGACGGTGTAAACATAACAGTAGAGGAACAAAGCATTGCAGTTGCAAGCGTTACATTTGACAAATTTGATTTGGAAGCCTCCCGCAGTTTAATGCCAGATGATCCTCTAGTATTAGGTTACGTAAAGGATGAAGGAAGTTGTGTGAAACGGTCAGATGGGCAACCAGAACAAGTGATGAAGACAAGTAAAAGTGCAGCACCTGGTGCAGATCAAATAGTTTGTGTGTCCCCCACCTCTAACACACCACAAAAAGTGTCACATGTTGAATTGCTTCAGGTGATGACAGATGCACAAGAAGCAGGAGCTGGAAACATTGTTATGTCCTCAGACACAGAAATTATTCATGTAATGCCTACAAATCCTATAAGCCAAGATCAAATATTGATCGAAGTCTCTGACACTATGAATGTCTTCAGATCATCCACTGAGGATGAAGTGCTATGCAATGTAGATGGTGTAACAGATGTGTTCAAAGACATTCAGAAGCGTGGATTTGGGAATACCAAAGATGTATCACTTACATGTCACCCGACATTGCATAAAACTGAAACCAAAGGCATTGAGAACAACATTGCACTACACCAGGAGCTTGTTAAATCAACTTGTAAAAATTCCAGGAAGAGGAACAAAGACCAACAGGATGCTTTCATGGGCAGCTTGAAAATTCCAAAAAGGAGCAACAGCAAAGAGCCAGTAACCTTATGCTCTACATCAGTTGGCAGTCAGGACGAAACTTGGCCTGATGATAAAAATTATAGTGAGGACTCTAAGAGGGAGCAGTCTGCAGTGGAAACTGACAGGCCTGGTTTGGATACTATTCATGGTGATGGCGTTGATGTACTAGCATTTTCAGTTTCTGATCCCATATGTAGGAAGAGGGTTCCCCAGAGCTTTGAGGACTCTGAATGTGCCTTTAAAAGCAATGACAAAAGCTTTGAGAATAATGCCTCTTTGGGAGAGAATAAAGTTGGACAGACAGAAGTGGGAGGCTTCCAAACTGATGACAACAGAAGACAACAAAATAGAAACCACATATGTCAATCCAATGCCATATGTAATGCTATTGACCTGAGAATCTCAGAAGTGGTTAAAGAAAGCATGATATCATCATTGATGGGCAGTGATGGGGACAGAAAGAGCAGAAGTCAAAGTCTGAATACACTGACATCAAACAGACCAGCAGAGATGACATCGACATGTCAGTTTGAATGTAATATTCATGCACAAAGATGGACAGAAAGAGAGTTGAAAGATGAAAGATGTGATCACATGAAACAAGGAGCAAGTGTTTCAGAGAAAAGTTGCATTTTACAAAGCATCCAGCAGAAAGCTTATAGAGAAGTGGAAGATCTGACTTTGCAACCAACTAGTTCTTTGTCTTTGATAAATGATGCCAGTCCAGCAAGAAATTCGGAGACAGATGTATGTCAAGATATTAGCAATGTAGGTAAGTGGAAAGGGAAATCTTGTCTTAGTAATCCTATTAATGATACATCTTCAGAAGAATTTGACCATATGTCCCCTGACACATCCTGCACTGTGGGTGATGCAAAAGGTACTCGACTACAGAATGTGAGAGCAGATGCATTGAGTGTCGAAGAAAAAAACTGGTGTTTAAATGAACAAAATTCAACAACGGAGACTCAGCATTTTCAAGTGAGGTCTCAAATGTCTACAAGCTTAAAAGCATTCCCTGATGGAGTTCAGCCACACCAGCATGTGTGTATTGATGAGAATTCTGTTGTAAAAGGGTTTTGTGTTACCCCTGACTGTGATGGGAATGATGAAATTGGAGCTACAAGAAGAGATAAACCTTGTGTCAGAGCACATGATCACTTTAGCTGTCCACACACACTAGATAATTTGGCTCAGACATGTGTGGTCAACATGAATTACAACAACAAATGTCAAAATACACCAAATTCACACCACAGCTTTGATAAACACAGTCAGTTCAGCAACAACAACAATGGCCTAGAAATACTTACTTACCAGTCCGTGGAAAAGGCTCCAACAGTCTTGGTGGAATCGAAGTATGAAAGGAGTATATCTGCCTTACCCATAAACAAGATGCTGGAGGAAAACAATACGCAGCACAAAAATGTACATAAATCTCAAGTGTCAAAGGAGAGTGAGATAAACACATGCAGTGATGAACAGGCCAATTCTGCTATTTTGCCTAAAAAGGCCAAGTCTAAGAGGTTCAGGCGGTCGAATGGACAGTCTCATTTGTCAACTTTTTTCTCTGATTCTTCTGTTAAGTCTTCGGATGATGATGAAGAGGATGACCACACCAGAATGAATCAGAGCAGACTCTTGTATTCACGGGTAAAGTTTGGAGGTCGGTGTAATGGCCAGCAAGACATCAGGCAGTCCAGAAGTAATGCAGCAGATATTTCTAATTCAGTTTCAGATGGCAAAGCAAAATTTAAGACTTGTTCTCCTGGAAGTCGGACTAAAAATGACTTCAATTCCAACCAAAAAATCTTTTCTTTGTCACCTAAAGCAATTTCACAAAAGTTAAATGTAGCTAAAATCCGTCCACATGCAGAGAAAAGTGAACTACAACATACACCTAAGTGTCATGACTCAACTATGCATTTTGCTTCAAGTGACATCAATCCGTTCGCTCGCCAGTGGCAAGATGACAATTCCAATCAACACAGTTATAAAAACCCAGCATTTGGGAGTGCTGCTGACCTGACATGTAAATCCCCACTTTTAAACAGTGCAGAAAAACGAATAACAAGATGCTGCAGTGTTGACAATGGTTTAAACGGACAGAATTCACCTTTTAATTCCCATCTGAGCACTTATGCCACCAACAAGGGGCTCTCCAGTACTTTCAGCAGCATGGAGGATTACAAGCAAGCAGCGCAACTCAGACCCTGTCAACAAGCAGATGCTAATATTCACAGTCCTATCATCAAACTGACCGTGAACAGCTGCTCTTCAAGCAACGACACTCCCGATGGGTTTGGTAACAACTCAAGTCAAGTTGATGAAATCATGTTTGTTTATTCATCTGAGCAAGAGTCTAAGGCAAGTGAAGACATAAAATCAAGTAGAAGGATCTCTGAACACGGTACTCAAACTGAGCTAAGTCTACAAATGGGTCTGCGAAAAGCTGACAGCAATACTACAACTCCAAAGAGGAAAGACCGGCACAAACGGAGCAAAACTGATGGTCCTGCAACACAGAGAATGAAAATTAACATTAAAGAGTCGCCAACGTGGGCAAGTATGGAAAGCATGTCAGCTCACCTCTCCAAACTGATTGACAGTACCTCAGACCTTTTAGGAGATGTTCAGGAGATGAGAACAGGTGAAATCCGCAGTCCAAACAGAAGTGCAAACTTGTCAAATGTCAGTGTCTATTCTAGTGAGTCTAAAGATTGTACTCAAAGAGATGACTCAACACAAACAGCTGTAGATATTGGCATCCAGACTGAACAGCCTTTATCAGGTATGGACATTGCTGATCCTCAGTCACACAATGAAAGGTCCAAATCTCATGAAGTTAATGTCATAGTCAAAGTGATTGGCTCTGAGGCCATGAGTGTATCTAAAGATGAGAATGTTCACTGTGTGGTGAAAAGTTTAGTAAACGCAGACGAAAAGTTGCAGAGCGGGCCTGACCTGAGGCCTAACACCTCTGCTGTGGTAAAAAGGTTTGGCCTGGTGTCCGAAAACAAGCCTCTCAAAACTCTTCCTCTGCAGACTGGAGCCGAATGTCAAAGACGTGTAAAGTCAGCTTCTTCCAGAGGCTCCAAACAAAGTATGCCCGAGGTGTTGTGCCACAAAAGCATTTCAGTATTTGAAAGTGGTCACAAACCAATGAAAAAAGCTTACCAAGAGAAGAGCCCTTCTCCAAGAAATGACCCATTGACTTGTTCTAAGAAACAGGCTACATACACAGACCGTGCATCGTCTCCTATTCTCACAGTGGGAGCAAGATTATCTCTGAAGCAGAAAGGAAAACAGACCACTCCGAGATATCAGCATAGAAATAACCACAGTCTTACTATGCTTTCTAGCAAGCAGTCAGTGTCCATTTCAGAGGATGATCTAACACCCACAGAAGAGTGTGATGTTCCCTCAAGTAAATCGTATGAATCCATATCACTTGAGAATGTTACTGAAATGAGTTCCTCAAGCCCTAAAAGATTTGACAATTGCTCTCCAAGCCTCAGTTCATCACTGGATCGATACACAGACACTGACTGGAGAAATGTCAGCCAGAAAGATGAGGACAAGCTGAGTTTGAACTGGCTGAAAGTGTCTTCACAGAGTCCTAAGTCTACCCATATCTCTCCCATATTAAGGCAGATCGATGTGAACAGAAAGCACATTGAACATTTAAAAATTCAAAGGTGTGCGGTCCAACCAACGCCTGCAGCTGAATGTGACGATTTTTGTGACAATGCAAACAACACACAGATCAGCGACAGGGCTGTCCTTCAACAGGATGACGTGATATCACTAGCACCCAGTGAGTGCAACACGGATGTCCTTGTTAACATTAAACCTGTGACAAATGTACTCGCTTGTCAGGACCAGCAGAGAGTCCCAGAAGACCTGCCCATTCACAACAAATTCACCAACTGGTCAGGCATCAACCATCAACAATTAACGCGCTCCAGTTTTCCCAACAAACTGCCTGCATGTGACCACGACAAGAGTCGACAATGCGCTGAGTGGGGAGAAATGGAGAGTTCTGGATCAAACATGGAGCCGACTTTGCAGAGTAACAGGAGGATGAGAGAGATTGAAAGACTGAGACATGAGAGAGAGCAGGTGATGGCTACAGTCAACCTCAGCATGAACCCAATGCCGTTGACTGTGGAGTTGACGGAGGCCAAACTCCATTATGGTCTGGGAGAGACCGACACACTGTTGAAGATGTTGTCTCTAAGGTCTGGAAAAGAGACGGACCCACCGGCCTTGGCTCCCACCAAGCAGCAGCTCTATGACAGGTAGGCAGAAGATGCATTCAGTACTTTTTTTTTCATCAACTAAATTTTGGTTAAAAAGAACTTAATTTTTCACGAGGAATATATACATGAACTTTAAACTTGCATGATGAGATTGGTATCAGTGAAACTTAACTCAATGAGAATTACTGACTTTTACATAGAATAAGAGTTTAAAAGAATCCAAAGCCCTGTCTAAATTCACCAGTGTTACCATTAGTTTGATACCAATTTTCAGATGTATCGACAATTTTGACTTTGATGTCTAGATCCATCCAGATGTATTTACTCAATTCCATCAAACACTAGGACCTTTATTGCTCTTAGCAGCAGAAGGTACCAGGCCTTTATTGGAAAAAAGGCTTGTATTAGAGTCAGGATGTTATCACTAATTTCTCCTTTTTGAATAAGTACAAATGGTCATATTTGGTATAAAACCTCATCATAATCTTTTCCCATTTGCAATGTTACAAGTACTGCAATGTAATTTTCTACAAACATCACACCTAATTTCCCATTCCAAAATAAAAGCCCTCTAACATTTCAGAGAATAGGATTAGCTCATTGCTGAACTGAGCTTTAAATGTGTAAAACATTGTCTTTGTTTCTTGGTTGTAAATTTCTAGAAATGGCGAATGTTGAGGAAATGCATCAGAATGAAAGAATTAGTAAAAAAGACTGTCAGGCTTTTCCGATGCTTAATGTTTTAACATTGTTTTTTCATTATTGGTAAAATAAAAAGTATAGAAAGAAAGCGAGAGGAGGGTAATTCTTTAAGGAAAAAACTGACATCTGTGATTAAAGTTGTACATTTAGATAAAAAAAAAAAGAAGAAAACTCGTATTTATGGCAATAGAAAAACATTCTCTGAAAATGAGATCATATGTTTGGGAGAAAAACTCAGAAATTAGACTTTTATTGTAGTAGTGGGAAATTTTCTGTTGCTGCCTAAAGCTGCTGCTGTGCTGTATATTACCAAATAATTCAACAATAACACGCATTATGAGGTTCAGAGATTGTTTATGATGCAATAATATGACTGTATATAAATTGCATGAGATCTCCAAAGGTTATGCACAGCCGCAACTCACACACGGAGTATCCTCATGTCAAATGTATGGGCATTAACGTTCTTCTGTTTTCACCTCCATTGCTGAGGAAAGTCCTGTGTTTGCACATCAACTATTGGATACATTTCCATTTAAGGGAAAGTGCATCTCCCCCTCTTCAGCGTTAATGGTGCTGAATATTGAGGCAGATGAATAATGGATGAGTGCAGTCTAGTTAAATCATACAACACACGAATATTTTTAGCCTCTCTGCAACTAGGAAATATGGTTAATGGGAAGAACCTGAATTAAGAAGAAATAACTGATAAACATAACAGATTGGGATTAGGGAGTTTTAAAAATTATACTTGCATAGTATGATGAGTGGGAGAGTTCTTTTTCACCAATTTATGAGTTGATAATCTCAGGGAATGTGTGAAGTGTTTTTCATAACCTTTTCACAAGCTTTTATCTCTAAGAATCTCCAAGTGTCTTCTTATAAATTCACTGTGACTGATGAAAGTTTGGAGCAGGAGAAAGCTCTTAGTCGGCTAATCAGCTAATAATATCTCTTGCCTCAACAAAGCCTGACACTGAAGGTACATGATGTATATGAGAGATTATAAGTGAGCATCTAGACAAAATAATAAATCTGAATTATTGATTGTCAGATTCAAAGCAATAAATCAGCACCTCTGACACTGAACATCAAACTCACTAAAAATCTAGGTGGTAGTGTTAGTTTTTCCAGGTTTGAAGTCTAATATTAGTTTTCAGTGCCAACTTCTGCTCATTCCAAGGGTTTATCAACTCTCCAATCTCTGTTTCTACCAACCTCCCTTAGCTCTGTAGTTCTTTTTTCCCCACAATAGCCTTAATACACCATTGAAATTTTCCAGACCTGAGATTCAATTTGACCCATTCTATGTTGAAAACCATTGAACACATCTCAGAAGTGTGAGTTAAATGTGCTTCTTAATGAATACTAAATCCTCCTCTCACCTGGCTACTGTGTAATTGTATCTTGTGTGTTTCCTTGGCCCTGTTCCCTCAGCCACCGCAAGAGTATTGAGGGTTTGAGGCAGGAGAGGGAGGAGCGTCTCCAAGGTTACCGCAGAACTCGCAGCTTGAGTCCCAGCAAACATCCAAACACCTCCCCTCAGGACACTGGTCCCTCCTCTAAAGTTTCTTCCATGCCCAGTCGGCGTAAGGAGTACCTGCAACAGCTCCGCCAGGAGGTCATAGACAGCACCAGGTGAGGTTTTACATCAAAATAACTAGTAAGTTGTGTGTTACTGCTGTCAACTGTGAAATTTCCCCATGGTGGGATCAATAAAATCTTATCTTATCTTAAATCTTCTCATCTTGTTTAATAAAAAGGGTTTTTTTTCAGGTTTCATGGGTAAAAATGTCTAGGAAAGTATATTTATAGAAAACTTTTTGCTGTGTTCTGAGTTCTGACTGAGTTACCTGAATAACAGAATACCTCACCCGCCACGAGAGGAGAGCCTGTATCCGTCTGACATTGAGCAGCTTTTGCGTGACTACAGCCGAGCCCGAGAGGAGGCCAGGTCAGAGATCGCAAAGGCACGGGAGCGACTGAGGGAGAGAACTGAGCAAGAGAAGAAGAGACTTCAGCAACAGGCCGTATCACAGGAAGTTAAGGTCAGCTCAGGCCGACTTACGCAATCAGTTTGTCGCCAAAAGATCCACAACTATTTTTGTTACTACATTCAAATGATTTTTTTGTCCTTCCCAGGTGATTTGTCACCATTTATCATAATATTATCCTCTCCATTTAGCATTTTTCAGTGAAAATTATTTACTTTCATGTATTTAATTCAATGACAATGTAGATGTTCATTAAAACTCAGAGTAAATTCAAAGGTTATTATATCAAAGCAGAACTAATGAGGAATAAGACACTTTGAACAAAATATATCATTAACTGAACATAAAAAAGCATCTACATCCACTGTCATTTATCAAACTCCACTGGTTTTAGTGATGAATCAGTGCTGTAGAAAATGACAGTGTTTCCACGTTCTCTATGGAGCCTCTGAACGTCCAAATGAGTCAAATCTGATGACCAAGAAAAGATTACAAACTAGATTTTACACCAGTTATTTACATGCGTTGATAGAATTACTGGATCAACTTATTAAACCGTTATTTTAGATCAGTAGATGATTTTGGTCGATGGTGGATGTTTGGGTTTTTATGGGTTAAGTTTTGCTTTAAGGACATGTCAGCGGATGGGTTTTCAGTTACTGAGTGACTTTATATGTTCAGTGTGTGACATTTACTAATGTATAGTTGAAGTGTAGATGCAGAAAATGTCCCTCAATTGAGATGCTCTCACTCTTTATGTAGGTCAAAAACACACTAATACTGATGAAGACACAACTTTGTTCCTACAATTAGATTCCCCCAAATCGAACTAATCAAACATATTAACAGTTTAATGTATTTTTATGTATAACATTATAGTATTCCAAATTCTATCACTCATGCCTCCTCCATTCATGGAACAGGATGACCTGAGGCATCGGAACAGAATCAGCAGCAGCACCTTGTGCACTGGATCCAGTCTAAGCCTGTCATCTGGACCAACATCAGGCTACAACAGTGGCAACACACTACAGCAGGGCAGCAGAGCAGTACTGACAGGGCAGGTTAGTGATCATAACACCCTCAATTTATATATGCATTGATTTTGTATGAAATATAATTCTAACTGAAATCTGAATGGATAGTTTAAAATTCAAGGATATTGTAGATTTTTTTTTAAATATTGGACAGCATTTTTATTGTGTCATGAGGACAAATTACTGTTACATGTATATGATTTTCATGTGTAGAGGCTAAGTGTGCTGAGCTTTGTATTTTTTTTTTCATTAGGTCACAGGGTTCCAGACTGAAGGCCAGAAGGTCATAACACGACCACCGATTTGTGGTCCTCAGAGTGTGAAGTCTCAGAGAGCCTGGCTGTCTGCTCAAGGTGAACACATGCATAACAAATGTCATGACAAATCAGTTGTGTGTGTG
>JAPTYQ010000016.1:7031594-7043594 GCA_029814465.1 Ostorhinchus cyanosoma | reverse complement strand
AGTAAATATCTAAAACCATGTAGAGAACAGCAGTCTAGTCTAGTTTAACAGTTTTCTATGAGACTAGATGGTGCTAGGTAAAGTATGTCTGACACTGGGAAAAAAAATCCAAATATTACCAAGTGTATTTTTTCTCATTTTTAGTCCAAATATCTCATCACACTTAAAATAAGACAGAGGAACTTTTCAATGAGATGTTTGAACTTCTTTTTTGACAATAGATCTTGAAAATCTTATTTCAAGAAATCTCACCAAGATCATTTTCACTTGTTCCATTTGCAGATTTTTTTCCCTTGAATTAAGCAAAAAAAAAGTGACTTTACATTTAACTTGTACTTTCACCTAGTGCTTTTAAAAATCAAATTGCCCTAAAATGAACATTGTCTGACTCTAAACTCTCCAAAGTGGACTCAAAGAATAGAATGCATCTAAAACAAGTTTATATTGTGTAACTATAATTATCGAGCAGCTCAAATCCTGCTGATCCATCTTATGGTGTGTGTTCTCAGGCCTGGGAGCGTCTGGAGCGGGCGGAACATGAGCGGGAACGTGTCCTGAGAGACGAACTGATCCGACAGGAGAAGCTGGAACAGATGGCGAGGAGATTTGACAGGAAGGCCGCCATGAGGGAGACCTGGCTCCTGGAGAACCAGAGATTAGTGGCTCAGGTACCACATCAACACCTGGACGATGAATGCAGTATTGTTTTTCCAGTTTGTTCAGTTTTATTCTGATATTTAGTCGTCTTGTGATTGTCTGAAGGTGTTTTTTTTTTTTTTTTTGGAAAAGCTCTGTAGCTGGAGCTCAGTGCAACTCGCTAATTAAAAACGGCATGTATAACAGTACAGATTTAATTTTGCATTCATTAACTGAAACTGCAGGTTGTTTGCACACATCGTTATTAATAGCGAGAGTCAGCGACAGCACAGACAGCTTGGCTCGAAAACATGAGGTAATCACTCTAACTAGAAAGTGTCAGCTGCACGTAGAAAATCCAATTCTATGATATTTGTTTGCAGAGCTGCCAAAGACATGCATTCTCCCATCAAACGGAAGCACTGGTACTTGAGTAAAAAAAAAAAGATGGATAAAAGTAGAAATACTGACTCAACCTCTTCGTTGCAGTAAATGTAAAAGTTGAATACGGTCGTGGATCATGTTTTTGTGGGTTATTGTTCCGTTTGTTTTGTTGGAATTGGTCTTGATGTTGGAAGGGAATAGAAAAATGTCAGGAGTAAAAGTGAAAAAAAGAAGAAGAATAAAAGGAATAAATATCCAAGTAAAGTACAGATACCTGAAAACTGTACATATACTGTATATCTTTTATTTATTTTATTTATTCATTTCTTCTTTATTTCAATCATGTGATGACAATTAGAAAACAGAAATGCAAATAATGATAGTCAAAATAAAAACTAAATAAAATAACATAAAACTGCAACATCCTAAGCCACAAAAATTTACATGAACAAAAAGGAGAAGGAAGACGTATAAACTTATCTAATCTTACTCCCTCAAAACTTTTTCATACAAACACTGTCCTAATTTATCAGAAACTCTGAAACATGTACATTTAGTTACTCATTCATATCCATATTACAACACAGTCACCAATACTTTGCAAAATTGATCTTCAAATAACAAACACCTTATGGAGTTTATCCATCAATATACTTCTGGAAAATCAATAATGTATGCTTTTTTTTTTAAAACATGATCAAATTAGAAATCTGCTTTAGTTTTAGTTCTGCACTCAGTTCATTCCACAGTTTAACTCTCCACACGCTTTTAACCTTTAGATTTAAATGTTCCCTTAAATTATAACCCCCCCCCTATTTTATCTGTCCGGTCACTCCTCAGGATAACTTTGGCTACGACCTGCCGGCAGTGGAAGCAGCAAAGAAGAAGCACGATGCCATTGAGACCGACATCGCTGCGTATGAAGAACGTGTCCAGGCTTTGGTGAACATCTCAAAGGAGCTGGAGTCGGAGCGTTACCATGACGCTAAACGAATCGACGTGCGGAAAGACAACATCCTGCGTCTTTGGGATTACCTGCAGGAGCTGCTGAAGGCCCGCAGAGCTCGACTGGATAAGAACCTGACGCTGCAGAGGATCTTCCAGGAGATGCTTTACATCATCAGCTGGATGGATGACATGAAGGTGCAGGATGGAAAACACATCTAACACTCACATATAAATGAATGACTTTATGTCCGTATACAACAGTGATGTGTTTTGATCGGTTTAGGCTCGGCTGATGTCTCCTGACTTTGGAAAACACTTGCTGGAAGTGGAAGACTTGTTACAGAAACACACTCTGCTAGAGAATGACATTGCGCTGCAGGCTGAGCGGGTACAGAACGCAAGTGCAGCTGCTCTGAAGTTTGCCAACGGAGAGAGTAAGTTCAGGAAAACAACACAATATCTACTGTTTCTTCAGTTTTCTCCAGTTATTTGCTCTCGATCTAAAGAGTCAGAAGAATCTAGGCCGCCTTTTCCTTTATATAAGTGTTTTTCTTCTGCCTAAGCCTTTTTAATCACTACTTTACAGACTGTTGTTTTGTTACTTATAGTATATTTACTATTTTTTGTGACGTCAGAAAAAAAACCTTTCACTCATTCATTCATTCTTTCCTAAATTAAATAGATTGGAGTTCTTTAAATGAGCAGATGTGAGAATTTTATCTATCGGTTCATCCATTTCATAGGTGGATCTCAAGAAACTTTATTCAGCTCAGGAAATACTTTTGGATTCAGCATTTCAAAACAAGTTTTAACAATAAACACATTTTAGGCACTGGATGTTGATATTGTTTTAGTAATTGAATTTAAAACAAAGAATCTAGTATGAAAGGTTAGCATGCATGTTTTACTGACAATGCAGTTGTACAGCTTTTAAATGCATTTGTTTGGCCTCTTTCATTATGCTTTTAGTGTATTTATTTGAAGTAACATGTGCATCAGATAAAACTGAGATTTATTCGTGCATTTATTTTTGAAATATGTCCTTTTCAGATTTAGCTGTTCAAGAGCATTTTAAAAGATGATGCAAAAATGCTAACATTGTCAAGCACATTCAAATATTCATGAATTTGTTCCTCTCAAACTTGATAGACAAGGTTTATTGTGTGTGTTGTAACTTTTTGAATTTTCATTGACTGTATATAAGAACTGCAGTTTGGGAACTGTTTTGAGTTCTCATAGAAGACAGACTGTGAATAAATATATGTCCTTTTTTCCTTTAGGCTATAAGCCATGTGATCCTCAGGTGATTCGGGACAGGGTGCAACACTTGGACCTGTGCTACCAGGAGCTTTGTGCTCTGGCCGCCCAGCGAAGGGCTCGTTTGGAGCAGTCCCGTCGCTTCTGGAACTTCCTGTGGGAGTTGGCCGAGCTGGAGAGCTGGATCAGGGAAAAGGAGCACATTTTCTCTTCCCTTGATTACGGTAAGGACCTGACGAGCGTCCTGGTGCTCCAGAGCAAACACAGCGCCTTCGAGGACGAGCTGGGAGCCCGCCGCGCCAACCTGGAACAGGTCCTCGCAGAAGGGGAGAAGATGATCGAGGCCAAACACTTCGGCTCCTCCAAAGTCCAGGAATGCATGAATGACATCAACAGACAATGGCAACAGTTGGAGGAACTGGCTGCATTTCGGAAACAGAACCTTCAGGACACCCAAAGGTTCTTCCAGTTTCAGGGAGATGCCGACGACCTCAAGGCTTGGCTGTTGGACACCAAGAGGCAGATGAGCAGCGAGGACGTAGGTCATGATGAGTACACCACCCAGAGGCTGCTGAAAAAACACAACGACCTGAAGAACGAAGCCATCAAGAACGGAGCCACCATCGACGCTCTGTCCAAACAAGCTAATGCGCTGCCAGAGGAGCTGCAGAACACCCCCGATATCCAGAGACGTCTGAAAGACATCAAGGACCTGTACATGGAGCTCATGTCTCTGGCTGACCTGAGACAGAAGAAGCTGGATGACACGATGGCGCTGTACACCATCTTCAGTGAGACAGACGCCTGTGAGCTTTGGATGGGACAGAAGGAGACGTGGTTGGTGGACTTGGAGGTGCCGGAGAAGCTGGAAGACCTGGAAGTCGTACAGAATAGGTAACAGGACAAACTATGAGTCTGATCTACTCTATGTCTGAGTAATTCACAGAAATCTACAAACTGATCATCAAAACCAAAACAACTCTGTGTTTTGGAAAATATGAAATGAATTAGCATTTTACAGCTCTGGAAAGTAGGAAAATCCACTGGCTTTACTATTGAATACAATTATAATTATAAGTAAAATGAGCGTTTTAAGCAGCTGTAAAAATTTTGCCGTTTAAACCATTTATTTGCAGCATTTATCAATTTGTCACGTTAACAAAAAAATCTACATTTCTGACCTTGAATAATGAATTGAACAAATTTGTGTACATTTTTAAACAACACAGTGGTGATGTTTTACAGGCCTGCTGTGTAAGATTTGGAAGGACTTAAGAGGATCTAAGAAAAGGATTGGAATATTCATAATTATATCCATAGTCTTTATCTTCAGTAGCAGGTGGCATCCAGTGTTAAGGTGCATTACTGTCACCCTCTACTACAGTGTCTGAATATGGAGCCAGAAGTCAAATCCCTTTAACTAAAAAGCCCTGAACAGACAAAGCAAACTCTGTCTAACGGAGGATTATAGGTGATGGTGGAGGTCGCAATCTGTAACTGACTAACACTAGATTTCACTCTGAACCTTTTAACTTATTATCTACAATAATTATTGCATTTGTGTGAGAATTTTATCCCTTCACACTTAGTAATAACAAATATGCATTAATGAAATCACTTTAAGACATGTAGCATTAGTAGGTAGGTTTTCTCATTTTAACACAATCAGGATCGCAGAATACAGATCCTACATGTTTAGGTCTGTCATCTTAACAACATCTTAACACATCAGAAATTATAGGTATTTTGTATGGAATTTATTTATGATATTTCGTGCCTAAAATATGCACGTTTTAAGGCACTGATACTTTCACATTTACTTTGTAACTTAGGAAAGGTTCAAACACCAGTATGTGGTGGAATAACCTTGTTTTTCCACATGCATCTTGGCGTTTTCGTACCAGTCTTTCACTTTGCTTTTGGCTTCTTCGTGCCGCTCCTGGCAGGAAAACACAAGCGGCTCAGCTTTGTTTGATGTGACCATCCGTCTTCATCTTGATTACATTGCTGAGGTGTTCACTGGGGATTTGGACTGGACTCTTAATTTTTGCCAGAGCTCTATGTGCTTATGCATCATCAAATTTCATGTTTTAGTTTTTTTTTTCTTATTTAATGCTGTTTTCATTACAGGTTGAGTATTCTAGCTCAAGATATGGCGAATGTTCAGCTGAGAGTCGATGATGTAAACAAAGCAGTGAAACAGCTGGAGGACAGCAGACACCCTCGCACTAAAGAGGTCAAAGAATGTCAGACACGACTGAATAAGAGGTACTCGATCATTTTATCAGTGTTAGTGCAACATCATGAATCACTTAGTGTTAATATTTTCATTTGCTCTGTTGTATGAAATGTTCATCCATTAAATGAACAAATATAACAATTTTAATAGAGACAGAAGGATGGTGAATTCAACTACTAATGAAGAAGCAACTCTTTGGTTCATCAGTTTTATTTATTAAGTAAGAATCTGTTACGTGGAAGGAGGGACAGTCTGTGATTTGACATTTAATGGGAACTTAAACCACTGGTTTCAATAAAAGAGTGAATTTGTAGAATAGTTGTAATGAGGAAGCAAGTGTAACATTAAGTTTAAAACATGTTTTAAATACAACATAATTGTTAAAAGATACAAAAATGGATGATTGGGAGAGGCACTGACAGGGACGAGTATTCACAGAGTTTTTATTTTTTATCCTGTTTTGGTTCATTTAATAAATCCGTCATGTTAATATTATGTTATATTTAAAAGTGTTTATGTTGTAAGTGTGTTTGCTGGTTATTATCATATGTTGATATTGGCGTTGGTCTAATTAATAATAGTCATACTAGTGTTATTATCATCCCTTTTCCAATCCATGAATTCTTTTCTCTCAGGTGGGAAGCCTTCAAGGCCATGGTGGAAGACAAGAAGAGGAAAGTGGATTCTGCTGTTAGTCTGCACAACTATGGACTGGAGTGTGATGAAACGGGCGCCTGGATCAAAGACAAGACCCGGTTGATCGAGTCCACACAGGACCTGGGCAACGACCTCGCGGCCGTCATGACCATTCAAAGGAAACTGTTTGGCATAGAGCGAGACCTGGCTGCCATTGACAGCAAGCTCACCTTCCTTAGAAAAGAGGCGGAGCAGCTGGCGAAGGATCACCCAGAGAATGCAGCAGACATCTTGGCCCGCAGAGGAGAGCTGGACGAGGCCTGGGACACACTTAGAAAGACCCTCAAAGACAGGGAGGACTCTTTGGGTGAGGTCAGTAAGCTCCAGACCTTCCTCCAGGACATGGATGACTTCCAGTCCTGGCTTTTCAAGACCCAGAAGGCTGTTGCATCTGAGGAAGTGCCCGCCTCGCTGCCAGAGGCTGAGGAGCAGCTGAGCCTTCACGACGCTGTGCGTGAAGACATTAACAACCACGAGGAGGACTACCACCGTGTGAGGGACACCGGCGCTCAGGTCACACAAGACCAGGAGGACGATCCTCAGTACCAGCAGCTGGAGCAGAGGCTGAAGGGCCTGGACCGGGGCTGGTTAGAGCTGCAGAAGATGTGGGACAGCAGGAAGAGTTTCCTGGACCAGGGCCTGGGCTTCCAGCAGTTCATGAGGGATGGGAAGGCTGTGGAGGCCATCCTCAACAACCAGGTACTGCATCACATGGAGATGTGGGGCAAAACTCTTCCATTCATTATTTCAGCTGATTATTGGCCTGATTATTATTATATTACCATATTGTTGTGTTTATTCATATTTATTGTATTTACAAATATCGGTTTTGTCATAAATGCTTTTCAACAAAGTCTGTTGGAGTTTTTTCAGAATTATAGCCTTAAGGTTTTTGTTCTGTTATAATTTGGAATAATTTAGATATAAAGTCAGTCAGTTGTAGTTTTCCTCGTCTTTTACATCTTTTACTGCTGAACTGAACTACACATATTAAAGAACATCCTTTTTGTTTAAGCTGTTGAGGATTTTCTTTGAAAAAGTTGTTAGTTGCCACAGTGTTAGCTCAGTAATAATGGGTTTAGTGATGCTACAGGTTATTTAAAAGAATGTTGTAGGAAGAATGCAGCGCGGTTGGTTCCCTCACTGCATGTTTGTCATATAATGCACTCAGCTGATCGTGTGTTTTCACAGGCGTTTATCTTTTGTCTGTCTTTTCCGTTGCTTGTTTCTGAACCTGCCTGATGTGGACTTCTTGGTTGCAGGAGTACACTTTAGCTCACATAGACAAACCTGAGACACTGGCGGGGGCAGAGAAGGCTCTGAAAAAGCATGAGGACTTCGTTAGCACCATGGAGGCCAATGAGGACAAGATCGACGGCGCTTTGCAGGGAGGACAGCGGCTGGTGGACAGTAATAACCTGTACGCCGGAAAAGTCCAGGAGAAAATGGCCTCCATCAAAGATAGGTCAGTTACTGTTTTATTACCACTTACAACAATTTATTTGTACGTAATGAATGAATTACTTATTTTGTATTTATTGTGTCTTAATCTAAAGCTTGTTTTTATATTACATAATAACACAATTAAACTGATGGACGTGCACTTCATTAATTAAAGAACACTTTTGATATGCATGTATGTGATAATTATGGAAACAAAGTAAACTCTGATCATCACATATTTTCTCTCACCATTGAAAAAGTGGATTTCTACATGAGAACATGTTTATTTGTCTAATATAGTGCTACATTTTGGCATTGACTTGGAGTCAGTGGGTCACATGACTTGGACATGACTTGAACGAAAGCGTTTATTTTTCAATTAAAATGAGATGTATTGTTTTTGTGGTGCAGTAATAATATGATAATTCAACTACACATGAGCAATGTATATGTTTGATTATTATTGATTTTTGCTCATTCATGTTATCTGAATATAATTTAACTACTGTTGCTCTGCAGATTAATGAATTAACCCTTTAAGCGCTGGAGTTTTTTTTTTTTAATATTCCATTTTTTATATCAAGATTTCAAGATGCTGTCTGTTTCATTCCGTTATGTTACTTGTCACAATATTGCGACCTTGGCACATAAAGGCTTAATAAGTAATAAATAAAGTGTAAGTATCTCCAACTCTCTGCTAAATTGTTGTGTAAAACTGGGCAAATAAGAATAATGAGAGTGATTTGAGAGAATTTGTTAAAGTGTGTTCTCCACACTTCAGGATCTGCTGGTGGCAGAGCAGTTTTTCTTGTTTCAGAACAAAGATGAAAGTATGTAGAAATAACAGGACATATGAATTCATTGTCTTAATTAGAAGGGAAGAGTTCTAATTCCACCCAAACCATTTACATCACAAAGGAGAAACAAATATGCAAATGATGTACCAAGACAAAAATGACCTCCACAGATAATATTTTGACAGTGGAAAAGAAAAAAAAGTAAAGTTCATGTTGTGTCCTGAGCTGAATAAATGCTAATCATTGCCTTAAAGTGATAGTGGCTTGTGAATATTTGTGAAATCAGTGCTGTTTTGGACATATATTATAGTTGTGTTTTGGCTTTAGTTGTAGGTGCAGAGTCTGTTGTGTTGGACTTTAAACCTGAATCCACAGAAACAAAGGACTCTATTTGATACTGTCGTAGAAAACTTGACATGATATCAATCAGACTCAGTACTGATCATGTACAGATCTGGATCGCACTTTATTTTATCCTTCTTTTGCCACGACTGAGCATGAAAAATAAATCACAATAATTTCTGTATTCATGGTGCTGTTCTCCCAGAGCATCTATTATTTTTTCCTCCGCTGTGAGAGACGTGTGGACTATTTATTTTGGAAATCTCTTCTCGTATAGAAAAATGGTTATCTATTCATTTCACTCAGACTCATTTTTCTTCTGAGTTTCAAGCCACCGTGCCTTTGTAACAGCTTTTTTATTACTGTATCATTGCTGTCAACATGAAGCAGTAGAGAGGGCTCAGGTTTTTCCTATTAACTCCCACAATCCAGCTTTGTAGACAGCCACGGACAATAATGGATATTGATCTCTGAGTGAGAGTATTGTTCACAGTGGTGCAGACAAATGGGTGGCTGCTCTCAGGTCACTGTGTCAGGTATTTTTCTGCATACTTTCGGCTTTCGGTGCATCCTGTTCTGTCACTAGGGGAGATAATGGGATAAACACAGTCTGAGGTTGAAGTTGGAATTTATTTATTTGTGGTCTTCTGTGTTACAGGCATGACAAAAATAAAAGAAGAGCTCAGGAGGTTTCAGGAAAGCTCAAAGACAACCGTGACCTCCAGCAGTTCCTGCAAAACACTCAAGATGTGAGTTCAGCATCAGTTTAATTGGAATATTAGCGCATTATAAGCTTAACGCTTGGATGAGATGCAGTGTTAATGTATTTCCTCTTTTTTATCTCTCAATTATTTGGTCAATCTCCTAAATGCACTGTGATTTATTTCTTATAATCCAAAGGTATTTATGAGACCTGCACAGACTTTCACTTATTGGTAATGCTCTGTTTTTAAAAGATAAAGTTACAGTAAATTTCCAAATTTAAACTGTGCTTTTTTAAAAAACTGTCCATGAACTGATACTGTTTATATTCACTCACAAAGATTTAAAGCCTAATGTTTTTCTCTGTGTGTCTGATTCAGCTCACTGTGTGGATCAATGAAAAGATGCTGACGGCTCAGGATACATCTTACGATGAGGCCAGAAACCTGCACAGCAAGTGGCTGAAACACCAGGCCTTCATGGCTGAGCTGGCGTCAAACAAAGACTGGCTGAACAAAGTAGATCAGGTCAGTCTGTCCAGGCAGGATCAGCACAATAAAGTCTAAACCTTTAAAAAGTACATTTAAATACACTACAGACATTTTATTAATTACACATTTTACATCGTTTTTTTTATCAAAAGGAGGCCTTCATCATTTAGATCCTAAGTACGTCTTATTATTATTATAGACGTATGTGTTCATAGTTGTCATAAGGGGCATTTCCATCTAGGTGTTTTATTTGTATTTTTAATTTTATCATGAAATATCTGAGTGAAAATCTTCTATTAACTCACATATGTTTATATCTGATATTATGTATGTTCGTAAAATTGAATATGAACAATTAACATGGAAGAAAACCAAAATAATCCGATTTTTTTTTGTTATTTCAATTAATGACATTATTTTGCTCTCATAGTTTTAATCATAGTTTTCATTGAATATTTAATAACTATATATAATAGCTATATGATAACTCTAATTTCATCAACTGCACCACATTCAGATTCAGTTTAAGGTGATTGCACTTCAGTATTTTCAAGTCTGTGTCTTGTTTTCTCAGGAGGGTCAGGAGCTCATAGAGTCTAAGCCAGAGTTCGAGCCCATCGTGAAGGAGCGTCTGGCCAAACTCCACGAGCTGTGGGATAAACTGGAGTCCACCGCTCAGGAGAAGGCCCGGCTGCTGTTCGACGCCAACCGCTCTGAGCTTTTTGATCAAAGTCTGGCTGATATGAAGAAGTGGTTGGCTGAACTGCAGCAGCAGCTACAGAGTGGAGACGAGGAGGTGAAAGACCTGACCAACGCCAACATCCTGCTCAAGAAACATCAGGTCTGCAGCTTTGCATCTTCTACTGAATCTACTTATTATGTTTCATTTCTAGTTTTTAATTAGAACTACATCAGTCTCTTCCTGGGAGTGAATGCATCAGCACCGTCAATCAAATCACAAATTCTGCTTTTAAGATGTACCATATAAAATGATATACAAAGTCCCCTCTTAAAAAATAGTTTTCATTTTAATACTACTTTAGGTTTTTGTTCAAAACAAATACACATTTAAAAATGAACTGGTGTGTGTGAATTCTGCTTAATAACTAAGTAAACAGATATAAAACACAATTGGTTGTAATTGCAGGCAGTAATTAAAAAAACAAAACAAAATAAAACAAAACTTTTCAATTTTACACCAAATTTAGTAGCTATAATTTGGTTTAAAAATCTGTGTTGAATAATTTGTCTTAAATATTAATCTCAACACAAGAAACAAATATGCATATATGTAAATCTTTACATTAAATAAAACATATTACTGTAGATAACTATCACAACAAAGTACACTGAATGATGGAACAGGAAGTATTAGTAAAATAATCCTGAAAATACATAAAACGTGTTAGAAAGAACTGTCCTCTACATCCTGATTAGGCTCTTGAAAGGCAATTCATCTTTTCCTGTAATCATGTCTCCCTCTGCTAGATGACGGAGAACCAGGTGCGTGACCGTGCACGGGAGCTGGATGAACTCCAGGAGGCTGTCAGGCAGCACGGCGGCGGCAGGGATGACCAGCCGGAGCTGGAGGCGGAGCAGCAGGCCCTGCAGAGGGAGTTTCAGCAGCTGCTCACACCACTGGCCCAGCGGAAGGGCAAACTGGAGGCCGCCAAGGCCGTCCATCAGTTCTACAGAGACCTCGCTGATGAGCTTGTGAGCATAGATCCAATTCCAAGAGACCAGTTGAAGTGATGAAGCTGCTGACTCTTACAAAGACTGATAGAACAATGTCAGAATGAAGTGTGTTAGAGACCTGGATTAATGTTTACTTCTGAATGACAGCAGCGCAACACTTTTTGGAGACTAGATTTTAGTAATACTGACTGTTGACCTGAAGACTTTTCCCCGTTATTCATTCATTTAAAAATGAAGTTTTCAATCTCAGCAATTCGTATACTTGAGTATATATGAGTATATATGAGTGTACTTGAGTATATATGAGTATACATGAGTATATATGAGTATACATGAGTATATATGAGTATACATGAGTATATATGAGTAT
>JAPTYQ010000016.1:7003287-7016713 GCA_029814465.1 Ostorhinchus cyanosoma | reverse complement strand
TAGATAGATAGATAGATAGATAGATAGATAGATAGATAGATAGATAGATAGATAGATAGATAGATAGGACTTTATTGATCCCATCATGGGGAAATTTCACAGTTACAGCAGCAATAAGACAGTCCACCAGTTTCCAGGTAGGAGAGAAAAAAGTAGACGATAAGAGAAAAAATATGAAGGAAAATAAAATCTTCTGTTAATATAAATATTAATATGAATATAAATAGAGGAGAAAAATAGAATATAGAATTTAAACATTCTTAGAATTGAAAAAAATATAGTAATTTCAAAGTATTATTATTATTTTTTTATATAAACAGTATTTGTATATTTACATTGTTTACAATTACTTACATTACTTACAATACTTACAATTATTTACATACATTTCCACATGTACATGGTGTAATATGGGGAGTGGGGGGAGGGTTAGAAACATACTGAAGAAAACCATATTTAAAAAGACAAGTTGAGGGTATGTTTTATTGAAACAGGTTGAATGGTGTCAGAATTGGGCTGTAATGGATCTAGTATTGATTTGAGTGGACTGCTGTGTTCCAGCTGGAGCTGCTGGAGCTGAGGAAACAGCAGCAGGAGATGGAGCAGATCATTAAAGACGAGCAGCGCTCAGATAAGGACAGCAGGTACATGGTCCAAAATACTTTTACATTCCATTAGTCTCCAATTTTCAGATTTTATTATTGTGACGCAGTATTGGTATTGTTCTATTGGAGTGAGGGGGGGTTGGACTTATCTGCAGACCTGAATAAGAGGCAAAAAGACTGACCATGAACAAACAGACTAATAAGTTTGAGTGACAAATGCAAGACGTCCATGTCTGTAGACGAAAAGTAGACTGGAAAAAATTTATTTTCAAATTGTTACAAAAATGTAATGTCATGTTTTGATGTGGTAAGAAACACACACTCAGACTTATTATTGTGATGGATGCTTTTATATTTGTAATGTATGTGTAATGTATTTTTGTAGGTTTTGATTTGGGGAAACACCAGTTTTCTTCATTGAGTTGCTGAAGTTTGAGAACCCTTGGTTTTTATATAATATCGAATAGAAAACAGTAATGTGGTAAATTCCTTTACATTTAGACACACTTTAGGATTCCATCTATTCATGGGAAATTGTATTTGTCAGGTTTCCATTTAAATGGATCGAATTTTTAAACATATTTCAATCTATTAAAAGAAAATGTAGGTGTATCCATGGTTTCATTGAATACATGAGGAGTACGATGCCATTGTGTATCTTTTTGTTTCCTGCAGACCCCTTTCCTCCAGGAGAGAAGACACTGGCTTCGTAGAAGAATCGTCTCAGCTCTACACAGTTGAAGAACAGACCCTGGTTAGTCACTGTCTTCACCTCTGTCCTCACTTCATCATATGTGTCTCAGTTTAACACAATCGCCCTCTTTTCGGAACCACCTACATTATTTTAACACTTCAAGACAAACTATATTTGACTTGGTTGAGGATTCTTAAAATATCCATAGCTGTGGAAATCCGGGGCACACTGGCGTCCCCTCCTCCTCTAAATGTGCAGATTGGTGCTTTGATAACTCTTTTATCTGGTTGGACTCCAGTCTGGTTCCGGGGCGGTCGAGCCTTCTTCAGGTCTGCCGGAGGGGACAGCGGGAGACTCCACAGTACCCATCGTGTCGGAGATGAGGGAGAGCGGCTCTCTGGAGCTGGAGCCCTCCATCTCCGTAGCAACCATGAAAGAGCCAGAGAGGGCGGCCACCATGCCCACGGAGCCCCTCCGAGCCCAGACCGTCCTGCAGGAGGGCATGCTGGGACGCAAACATGACGTAGAAGGTTCAGGAAAGAAGGCGTCAAACAGGTGACGGGATTATTTACTGAAAGTGGGGGGGGGGGTCTGCCACCTGTGATTAGATATTGAAGGGTTTTTTTTTTCTTTTTAATTTCCTGTAATGAAGTGAAAATCTGCTGTACGGCCTTTAAGCTCCTGCTTTATGTATGAAGGACGTACGTTTACTCTGAATAATCCACTCCACTGGTTTCAGACCACACATACTCCACTTCCTGTCTGTGGTTGGGCTGAATTTATATGATTCTCAAGCTCAAAAATATGGATTCCCATGATCCTGAGGTATTTAATGAGGCAGCGATCATCAATAAAACTCCTCTCAAAAGATTTTAGAATTACCAGAAAATAAAAATGAATATTGAAGAGTTAATTCGGATTTGACAAAGAACATTCTCAGTACCACCCTAGCATTTTCCTAAAAAAACAAAAAAAAACACTTACAGCCGTAATGATCCAAAATGTGGACCACCCCTGTGAGGTTCCAGATGTAAATTCTCATCATATTGTGCTCTGAACGTGGTCATTTTAGACCAGGTTTGATCTGTTTTGTTTTTTTTTTTAAAGCAATAAGGCATTAACATGTATTCCCTGTGGTGTTTCAGGTGTTTCTTTTTCAGGTGGTCACTAATGGCCTCCAGTGGGAATTAGTAATAAGAGGAATTAGACATTCTGTATGCTCTGAAAATAGACATTTTAGAGAAGCTCATCCAACTCCTCCGAAAGTCTTCCACGTCATTTCCTGAGGCTTTTCTAGTGGTTGTCAGCAGCCGTCAGTGGTGAAGCTTTCGATTAAGGCTGCATTCACACCATCAGTCTGACAGAACTGCTCAAATCTGAACTTTTTATTCATCTGTTCACATTATTTCTTCAAATGTGACCAATATCAAATTTCCAGCACAAACTGGTCTCAGTCCCATAAACAAAACCAGAGTTAGAAGTATTCTGATCCTTCCCTTCAGTAAAAGTACTCGTACACACAGTGAAATTATTCCACAGGTCAAAGTTGAACATTTAAAACCTTACATTTCCCTTTAAGTGTATTATCTACATGAAGGGTTAGTTCAGCGGTTCCTGTCATTGTCTGTTATATAAGATGGTTTGGATTCATGTTGCTGTTCATTCCTGTTTTATCACATGTTCACTACTTTCCAGCATGTGAGCGACTCCACTAGTGCAGAGCTGCGACATTAAACTAACAGGACTTTTAATGCTCATTTAAACAGATCAGATGTGAATTGGAATCAGGCGCAGAATTGATAATATGACATTTCATATGATTTATGCTGTTCACACGGTCATAGAAAGCAGCTCTAAATCCCATCTGAATGAAAACATCAGATTTGGGTCACTTTTTCCTGCAGTGTGAACATATTCTATGTGCTATAATATATGTTTTGAAGACATCCTGTTATTTGGAGTTGGGTCGTGGGTGACCTGAGGGGAGATGCCGTCCCCTCTTAACATCAAACGCAGTGTGAATAAACTATCATTTAAAGGTCGGATTCCTCATTCTGTTAATGCACAGCTATAAAAAGACAGCCCAGGGAAGTGCATACATTAGAATTGTCAAATTAGAAATGTCCCCATGTCCTCTGGGAAGTGTTCATCTGTGTTTGTGCTCCCCTGTGACTACCCCTGTTAGAAAATAACAAATCACCCACTAACCACAGCAGTAATTGGTCCTGTTTTAGCCTGTGTATGGGACTCCGAACAGGTAGAAAATTGATGTTCACAGTTGATAAACACTTAAGGTACACAACCAGCATCACCAACAACATACAACCGTGTGATTAATGTAATTTAAGGACAATTCCAGAGCGGTGTTTAAATATAAATTGTGTTTAGTGCTGCTTTAACTCACTTTATATTCCTGGTTTCCAGACAGTTGTTTTTCCCGGACCGTGAAGCCACCTCTTCCAGAGGATACGGCTGAGTTTCACTTGAATTAACTCGCTCCGAGCACACTTCTTATTTTTAATTAAGTGAATTAAGTCTTAATTGGAGTTGTGCTGTTGTTCTCGCTCTGATAATTGGGGTTTAATGAAATTGATTTTACATTATCACCAGAAATTAGCTACCTGTAATGATCCATATTAAAGTCCTCCTCCTCCTCCTCAGGTCCTGGAACAACCTGTACTGTGTGCTGAAGCCAGGTCAGCTGTCAGCCTACAAAGACGCCAAAAACTTCGGCCACGGGGTAACGTACCACGGCGAGGACCCGCTGTCCCTCAGTAACGCCAGCTGGGAGATCCTCACCAACTACAAGAAGAAGAAGCATGTCGCCAAACTCCGGTGGGAACCCTGTCTGTTTTCTCAGCCCGTCCTCTGGCAGATCCCAAAGGGGGTCCAAATATTTTTAGACCTGAAACAGTTTAACAGAAGAGCTGCTGGTCTATAGACAGGAAATGATTAGACCTGTATGAATGTGACGGGCAGCTTTCAGCCTTTTACTTCAGTTTTCATTCATTAGATGAGTCCATAATGAAAAATAGCTTTAATTAGTTGTTGAGTTTGTTAATATGTTCTAATGGTACAAACAGAAGCGGTGAATGGGGTTATTAAGAGTCTGGTTTAGACCAACTCCAAATGTAAAATGTCATGAGATCATTTTTGTTATGATGTTGTTCTGTATAAATAACATTTGATTGATTGATATTATTTTCCTGTGGCATAATAATAGTAACACTGGTAATGACAGTAAGACTAATAGATTCTTTTCTTTTCCCTCAGTCTCGCTGACGGCAGTGAATATTTGTTCCAGTGTAAAGATGAGGTAGGTTTTTTATCCACAGAGACACTGTAATGAAGTGCGTATTGCTTCACCACATAAATGTAGATGATTAAAAAGCACGTCATCATTAAATCGTCTGCTCCGTGTAAATCAGTGTCTGCGGGTAAAGCTGTGCACAGTCCATTCATCTGAGCGTTTCAGCGTGTGACGGCAGATGTTAAATATCTGCTCGATTATTTATGAAGGTCCTGTTTCTGACATAAATGAGATCCTTTGGTGTCACTCAGTAACACCCTGGATCTCCATCAGCTGGTGAGAGGTTTACCCAATGGACGCCATTAATTTTACAAAACAGAAGAAAACTGACACTTCTGTTCTCAAAGTCAAGGATCCTTCTTCAGTCGAGTTCTTCATAGTCCAGAAGAAACCAACACATACATGCCACCGTCTAGTGAACATGTAAATACTACCCACAATTCCATAGTTCAGTAAAACAGACACAGCTGATGTGAAATGATTATTAAAAGATGAAAACAAAAAAAGGTCTTGAAGTAACAATAATAAACCTGGTAGATCAGATTTCCACACCGACGCTGACCAGAGGATTCAGGAGACGACGAATAAATACACGTTCAACAGGAGTAAGATTCGATTTAACTAAAGGTGGATAAATTACATCCAATTAAAAACACTTTGTTCATGTACTTTTAATGAATTCAGTCATTTAGATATTCCTTTACATATATTATTCCATTTTATGTTCTCAGTATTTATGTCATTATCTATGCACTTTGTTTTTGTTGTCCTCTAACTGTTCCATTAATCTATGAAAAACAACAAAATGCATTTGTAAATGAAATGCAGAGGAAACCATAAATAAACCAGTAAGACAATGGAAATAAATATTACACGGGATAAGACCTGGGCTTTACTCCATGATATTTAATTTTATTTTATAAGAGCTTCAAACCCTTTATGACCATATGTGGCAGTTCTTTATCTCTAGGCACGGATGTGAACTTTAGATCATCGTGAACACGGTCGATGCCGTCTAGTTTTTTTGTGACGATCTGAAATACACGACTGCTCCACGTTCATTTAATCAAATATACGCGACACAAACCCCATCCTCTTGAGGTGGACTTCCGTCTGTAAGCGGTGCTCTTGTGTGTTTTTGTCTTGAATTGTAGGAGGAGCTCCAGCGCTGGAGTCAGGCCATGGAGAGGGCCGCGGAGCCCATGGCAGCGGAGGAGGCGTCGGGGCCCTCAGGGGCCAAAACCCACAGCCTGCCCCCCCCCTCCTCCTCCTCAGCTGCCCTCCCTGAGCCCAGCTCTGCCAAGAAAGACAAGGAGAAGAAGTTTAGTCGCTTTGCCAAGAAGAAGTGAAGGAGATGGGAAGGCCATGGGGGGGTTGTTGCCAAGGCAACGTGAAAAGAGCAAGTAGTATTTGTGTAAAATCAATCAGTCAGAGCTTTTTAGAACCGATTTGTTATATTATTTTGAGAGAATTAACAGAAATAATATTGTAGGTTAAAGCCATCACTATTTTGCTTGTATTTAAGCCAGTGTATCATAGTAAAGGTCCACTTTTCCTTTGTTTTTTTGCCAAATTGAAATAATTAAAGCACAGAAATGCTTCTTTCACACTCAACCAAAGAATGTTTGTACAACTTTTGACTCTTTGCTGCAGGTTTTTTTTTTTTTTGCTTTATAATGGGATGCTTTGGCATAGCTGTGTATCATATGGCAGCCTGTGATGAACGTAGAGCAGCTAGACACTTGAGAGATAGTACTTTTATTCATCTGCCTTATAAAATGGTTGTGAACTGTAATACTGTGCTGTTGAGATTTGATTCGGAGCGTTGAATGCCACCAGTAGAGCCAGAGTGAATTTAACAGGCTAAAAAACACACAAAAAATAAATAAACCGCTTTGTAAATGCGACGTAAAGGCCTGGAGATGAGCGACCTGTACACATGCACGAAGTACAAGTGCAGGTATGAAAGGAAATGCTCTATGCACTGTGAAGAGTTTGACTGATATAGAGATTAGACTGATGTTTGAGCAAGTTCAGGATGAAGACTCGGCCTTAGACGTATTTAGATGCAACACTTGTTCTGGATCATTCGTGTCTGTTTCAGACGATCAGGACTGGACAGAAAATAGGTAACGGGGGAGTGGGGATTTTGTCTGGATTCAAAGCACTGTTTACATTCTCCATCAATGGAAAAGTCGTATTTTAAACTTTATGTTCTATGTGGGATTAAAAAAGTCTACAGTTTTGTTTTTTGTTTTTTTTAAACCAAACAATAACCCTGAAAACAGTCCATGGAATGGTAAACAGTCCAGTCCTTCTAATCCAGAACAGCCTCCCTGTTCACTCATACGTTTACTGAACAGTCCATAGATGTATCTCAGCCACAGGCAGCGTCTACACACATTTATGGTCTATGGTCTCAACTGAACTGAGGCAGTAATTGTTTCTGTTGAAATATATTCACCACTTTGTGTATTGAACCCTAAATTTTACCTATTCATCGACAAAATATACATATACAGTATACATATATCTATCTCCTGATGCATGACGTATGTTTTACATTAGTTTGATATGGTGCTATTGTGATATTCTTGAACTTCAGTCAAGACCAATTGACCTGCCTTATTTGTCTTTCACTTTGGCTCATCGTGACACATTGACATGCATTCTGCTCAAACCAGATAGGTTTAATTTGCTACAAAACTAGAAGTAAATGCCAAATTAGCAGCATCTAGATCTGAAAACCAGGTGCTTATGTACAGATGAGGATTAGGGCCAGTGGGGGGGGATAATGTCCAATACATACATACATATATATATATATATATATATATATGAAAAAAGTCAGAATTCCGACTTTAATCTCAGAATACTGATTTTTTTCCCCCCTCAGAATTCTGTTTTACATTTTTTTAATTCTGAGTTAATCTCAGAAGTCAGACTTCCAAGGGAAAAAAAGTCTGAATTCTGACTTTTTTTCTCATACTACTAATAATAGTAATAATACATTGGACCTTAATTTTAACTTTTTTTTCCAGTGGCCCTAATCCTCTTCTGTATCTTATATTTGTACAAAGTCAAGAGGAAAACAGCCTGGACCATCACTAAATCCAGTACCAGCCAAAGTCTAGGACAAGCTGTGGGTCAGATGAATCTTGAGTGCTTTTCCAAAACCACACGACAGGACCAGGCATGTTCCTTTACACCAGGAGATGAGGATCATATGCACAGTAGCAGCACAGATCTGAGGGAATGTGACTTTACTCTGAATGTAAGACGAGGACAAGGAGGAAGGGCAAATGTGGTCTCATATCAATAAAGCCATTACAGATGAATCATTTTAATATATGCACACAGGAACATGTCCAGTACGTGGAACTGCATTCATGGATGTGGAGTCATTCTAGTACGGACCTCCACCCTCACTCCCACTGCCGTCTTGCCTTGTACTGTGGGCTCCGTCCCTGAACTATGACCCAACTCAAGTGACCTCATTGAATTTATGGAAGTCAGGTGTAGAACGATTCACCAGATTGTTCAGCTCAGAGTTTTTATGGAAACGCGGTAGTGTCATGTGTCTACATTCAAATAGTTCTGATCTTATAAAGGGCCGTTAGAAGAAGAGGTGCAGTCGTATCCACGTTCAGACAGGCCAGCAGAACATCACATCGTAGCAGTAGCTCACGTTTTCTGTTCCAAACACGTTGAAATGGTTCATCATACTCACATATATTCATCAGTCTCGTTTTTCTTGATCACTATATGAATATAACTGACTTTAGACACATTCTCTCCATCCTTTTGTTTCCTCCTCCACTCCTGCCTTTTCTGTTCAGTGGTTTTCAATCTGCATTTTGTACTCTAGCTGTGTAAAATATCCAAATATGTTGACAGGAAATGACGTACATTTTGAGACAATAAAAACTTTAAAACACAGCTCGTTTGCATCTTGTGTTAAGTTGTGAATACATTGTGTAATTCAATAAAAATACAAACATGATGACATACAGAATAAGTTTATTGAGTATAAACATTTCGACAGAGGCAGGTGTAAAACCAAAGGTGTGTGTGTTCGGTGTTGAATATTCGAGCTCATTTCAGATAAGGCGAGCTGCACATGAACATATTCAAAACTGTCGTATTTACATTTCCAGTGAGCTGTTGGTAAAAACAATGAATAAACAGCCTGGAGACGCTGAGGCCGCCCCAGGCTTCACTAATTAGATCTCAGCTGACAAGTAACAGGCTAAAGACATCACTTAGAGCTCAACCAAGGCCTGAACAACGGCTCCTCAAACAGGCGTTACAAACCCAATAGGTGTGTGCCTGCAGCCCAGCAAATTAGCATTTCTCTTCAAAACAAATACAGAAGATTTCTTCAGCATAGTGTATCACTTTATCATTAGCCAATTTTCCAGAGCGAGGCCCAGCAGAGCCCGCCAGGACTTCTGCATCTACACTTACACCCTAAACAACACTCATTTACATGTACATGTAGGGGTTTTTTCTGCATCTTGCTGCCAGCAATAATTTTCTCAGCTTGGCTACAGCTTTAACAGAACAAATTATGCTTTCCATTATCAGATATTATCATTTTACTGCTGTGAAACCGACAACAGAACAGATGTGAGAAGAGCTGTTTGGATACAATGGCTGTTACAACACAACCACGGATGTCTACGAGGTACTGACAGGACTCCTGCAAACACAAGGCATCGGACACATTCAAGGTCCTTTTCATTTGAGACCAGAAAAGCTACGTTCACACTGGCCACCTCACTGCTCAACCCAGATTTCGTCTCTAGATCTAGTCTTTAAATATGGCTCCTGTGTGATCTGGTTGTGGACTGGAACCATATGCACATGGTTTCAAACATGAAAAAACTATTATTAGTACCATTTGTGCATTCCAAATCATAGCCCAGGACTATCAAGTAGTCACTGTGCTACTGTTATACATGTGCTGTTTTTGGATTCATTTTCCTGCGGTACATGTTTGAGGTTGAGCTCATTTGAATTAGTTTTATATGTGACTTGGGGGTCCACAGACACATCAGCCAATATCAGGACTGTCTGATTATCAGCAGCTATTGGCAAATAAGAGGTTTTCGTGGTTGATTTTTATGTTGTGACGTCTTCACGCTTGTTCTTTAACTGGAATAAAAAGGTGAAAAATAAAGAAGTAAAAATGATATGAATTCTGTTCAGACTGAGGTCCCGTTGTTAAAGATCAGATCAGTATCTTGATTCAGGACCAGATGTGGATACAGTTAAAAAACAGATTCCATGGGATTTGTGCTGTTCACAGACATAAAAATTATCCAAGTCAATAAAGAGCGACCTGCAGCCTACAGTGTGAATGAAGACTTAACGACATAAAGAAACAATAGAGAAAGACTGAGACACTGTTTCTACATTATTTGTTCTCATTCAGTACTTTTTACAGACTGTGATTAGAAACTTGAGAAAATACGTTTCTCGTCCCTGTCTGCCTTGTGTAGGAGTCCTGCAGTAACCTGTCATTTCCTCCTGGGGTTAAAAATCTATATTAACCAAGAGGTAAAGAGAATTTCAGTTCCATGAGCAGGGTGGACAGCTACAGTATGTTTCAGTATTTCGATCAACACTGCAGTCCAAAGTGGAAACACTAAATACAACATCCAGCAGTGGATTTACGGATGACAGAACTGATCACGGAAATCATCCCGGTTAATTACAACTGTTAGGTTTCCTGTATTCAGTGTTACGGTGACTAAAAGCTGTGAGGGAGGTTACGACACCCCCCCACACACACACAGTTACTGACCCTCCTTCACATCTGAAGGACAAGTGATTGCTATAAGTGTTTTTTTTAACACCAGGTCAACACCTTGCAATTTTCTTGAAAATAATTACAATAACCTTGACTTCCCATCAGTCAGAAAATGACTAAATAACATTAAATTGCTTTCGTTCAGGGGTAGGTGCTTTGAATTCCAGCATGAAAACAGTAACCACAATTTAGTCCAAAGCACAACATTTTACATATTTATTAATTTTTTGAAATAGCTTCATCTGAAATAGCAAAAAAAATGACATGTGAATAAAGAGTTAAAAAAAAACTCATTCAAATGTCATTTCTGCTCAATAGGAATAATTAAATAAGCATATAATCTAAATAATACACGATAATTACACACAGAACCAATGTGGAGTTCACTCAGATAGGCTCGGTTCAGACCAGACTCAGTGTTTTCTGATTGGACGCCGTGCAGCGGTTTCACAGATCACATGACCACAGGACAGTGACGTACATCAGAGATGAGTGCTGTGCTGTTAACACCAAAACACAGTTAATGAGTATGGATCAGGATCGGGATCCAGACTAATGTAGACAGTTCAGACATTCTGAAATCAAACATTACATCAACACGGACAGAGCGTGACAGAGAAAAGCAGCTCCTTCCCTTCCTGTTCATGTCGAGAGAAGACACAACAGACTTGGTGTGTGTTTGTATGGAACAGCAGTGGCAGGACACTTCCTCTTTGGTGTGTGTGTTCTGACGCTGCCTCTCAGAGTCCAGTGCTGACGGTGAAACGTGTCAGAGGCTCTGTGTGCTGTTGACAGGAGGGTCCGATTTAAGAAACATAAAGGCTCAACTATGTTATTTACATCTTAGTGCAGTAAAGGCAAGGACACTGCTGGCAATAAAACATTCTTCCTGACTGAGATTCAAAGAGCATGTGTGTGTTTGGTATGGCAGTGTGTGTGTGTGTGTGTGTGTGTGTGTGTGTGTGTGTGTGTGTGTGTGTGTGTGTGTGTGTGTGTGTGCTCTCACTTATCGGTTTGTATGTAGAAAAGTGTAAAAAAAAACTATCTCATCAAAATTGTCAAACATGAACTGGTTCCATCTTCACATGGATGAGGATTAACTATAGTTCTGTTTATATAAATGTAAATTTAACCCTTAAAGACCCAAACTTCCACCTTTAACCAAAACCATCCACTGATCTAAACAGTTTAATACTTGTCCGTCCATGAATCCCATCAATTCATGAAAATAATTTGTGTAAAATACAGTTGATTTGACCCATTTGGACGTTCAGAGGCTCCGTAGTTACCGTGGAAACACCGTCATCTTCAACATTGATTCACCAGTAAAACCCATGAATTGGATCAATGACACACTGGGTTTATGTTCAGTTCATGATTTACTTTACTGATAAAGTCCCTTTTTCTTCAGTTTTCTCTGTTTCTCATACATCCTTTGAATTTACTCTTAGCTTTAATGAACATCTGCATAATCAGTGAATTAAATATAAGAAAATACATGATTTACAAAAAATCTTAAATACAGAGGATGAGACTATAATAAACTGTGATAGAACACTTTAGAAAGGTTCAATCGAGAGAAAAATTCATTTGGGAACTGACACAGAAGTAACACTGGGTCTTCATGGGTTAATTATATATTCCAACAAACAGGTAATGCAAACTATGATGATAACTTTTCATTGCTCGTCTGCATTTTATTGCAAAAGCAGACAATTTGGGAGAGAATAGTGGACTATTAAAGGTGTGCATCTGCTTAAACCTGGGTGCAGGTTTGAGTCACATGGACCTATAGGCCACTTTCTCAAGGATTTTTACAGGATCAAACTCTTCATTTCAGGCTTTTCTTTCCTACATTTTGCCCTCGTTATATCAATTTATAGTGGAAATATCTCCATTTATGTAAAGAAAAACCCCAAAGGGAGTTTAAATCTGTGTTTGTTAACGCTTACTTTATTCAAAACTCCCTGAACTTGAACAGCTGAGCTTTGTTTCAGCATCATTTCTGCTCCTGTTTTTACCTTTTCGCATATTCAAAACATGTCCCAGAAGCTGAGTGAAAACCAAGTGACTCTAACTGATTGAAAACATTGGTCACGTCGGAGCCGGACCTGGTCGAATTCTCTGTGCCACTCTTTCTGTCCGAGTGTCTCAGATTCCCTGCGTGGCCTGTCGTCTGGGCCGGTCAGAGGACAGCATTTGTCTTGTTTAGGCCCACATTGTTGCTAATGAATGTAAATTGGAGGCATGTGACAGGGATCCTCGTGTGTTCAGGGAGGGGCTCACCTCCAGCTCAATTCTCTTTGCCCCTTCAAGAATTCAAGGGTGAAACGCTGTTAACAGTGAGAACAGGACCTTCCATTCAGCGCCGACCTCCTCAAATAAAAAGGGAACTCAGATATAAATCAGATCCAAATTTATCTTGATTCAAGTCGTGCATCCTATCTGCTCGTCTTATGACTGCTTGTTTGCTCACTCGCTCTCTCTCTCTCTCTCTCTCTCTCTCTCTCTCTCTCTCACACACACACACCTTACACAATGTCCTGCTGAAAGGGAAGTACAGTGTTGAGTAACAGTTTCACAAATGTGTTTAGGACATGCATTTATTACATTAACCTGCTTCTGAATCAGAGACGCAACTATCAGCCGTTGGTGGTTGACATGAAGAATAAGCAGCTCCAGGTCAGTGTTAAAGTAGAACTACTGTCAGAGTTTTTCTACAGAAAACTAGGAAACCAAGTCTTTAAGAGCTTTAAGGGCAGAGTGCAGTGTTTTCAACCCTGGGGTCCAGACCCCACAGGGGGTCACCTGGAATATCTGGTAATTGATTAAAAAAAAAAGAAAATATAAATTTAATAAAAAAAAATATATGGTGAGTTGAGAGAGACAATCACAAAACATAAAAGACATGATAAACTGAGACTGAAACTGAAGCACTGTGGTACTGTTTATGTGTCACATGTTCAAACTGAAGCACTGGTACTGTTTATGTGTCACATGTT
>JAPTYQ010000016.1:6979564-6992990 GCA_029814465.1 Ostorhinchus cyanosoma | reverse complement strand
ATATATATCTAGATATATATATATATATAATATTAGATATAAAATAATTAACTTAGACTAATGAAAGTACCTTAAAAGAAAAATCACACTTTTCCAACTAGACAGTTGTTTTGTACACAGTCAGTGTAACACCCATGTCTGAGTAGAGTCATGGACCATCATCACACAGAGCCCATTTTCCTCACATCAACTCAAAAGCTCACATGGTTTGTGGTGAGGATAGTGTCATAACACTATACTCAAGACATGTACACAAAGAGATTCTGATGATACCCATTAACTACTGTTAGCATTCAACCACTTCCTAGTCAGTGTTAACATCTGAAAATATATAAACAGATTAATTAATTCTGAAATACCTGCCTGGTTTACTGTGTTTTGACTTGAGAAAGTACTTGGAATACATCTTTGGATTTATTTATCTATTTATCTGAATGTTACATAGAAATGAATGTTGCAGTGCACATAGTGTCACACAGCTAACAATACCGAATGCCAAAACATTTCTGAGTCAGAGAGAAGATAGTACAACACTGCAAGCTTGATTCTATACAAGTCTTGCCTCTAGCTTTAAATGGATGTGACATCATATTTACCATATATCACTTTTTTTTCTATTTAAAATGTGTAAAATTGTTTTTGGTTGACCTGCATGCAGTGCATCAACTCGCCCTGCTCTGCTCTGTTTCACAAATACCCTGAACAGGTCCGTGGGCAAAAGAAAAGTGCTCCATCTCCTTCTGCACTCTCAATCATGACTTTTCCCCACAGCGGAGACATCTGGCCAAATAAATCTGGACTTAACAAACTGTCAGTATCATTTCATGCCACTCCTTGCCCAAACTAAACAGTATTGTTTGTGTGCCAGATTGGAGTATTTCCAGTTAAGTGAGAATTTGTCTGACTCCAACAGTGTCCTGTTATGCATGTGAAAGAATAATTCCTGACAATGGCTGAACCTGATTCATATTAGAAAATAACGAACTGTGGTGTGGAAGTGGCCTTAAGCAAGGAAAACATCAGAACAAAAAGGAGCAATAAAAGGAAAAGGGAAAGATAATAGGGATACAGGAAATGGAAAGATTCCAGTGATAAGGACAAAACATAAAGGAAGCGACACCCTTCATAAGCCTTCCTATTCATAATGTTGAAAAATGAGATGGAAACTCGTGTGTGCCCTGCCTCTCAATCAGCGTTATCAGACACTACAATAGAAAATCCATACTGTAATATGACACTCAATATCAATGAGCCTTTCAGTTATTCTAAAATCAAAACACTGGTTAGATTCATCTCCAAATCAGAAGGGTTTCAGAATTTTTTACATTGGTTAAAACTTTATTTTATCATCAGTTATCATGACATTTATTTTCATTACTTTGTCTATAAAAACAGCAGAAAAGACACTTACAAACTGCCTAATGTCCAATAACCCAAAGACATTCTCAAAATTGCTTTTGCTTAAAATGTTACTTGTACCAATTTATTTTTAAATACATGCTGATTGACCTAATCTTATAAATTATTTCTCATATAGATCAGTCAACCCTTTATATTCACAACATTTAAGTAGGCTTTAATCCACAACTATCCTTTAAATACAAATACTGCGTTGATGTTCATGGATTTCCCTGGGTTTTAAGATCAAGTATGAGACTAGATTTGGGAAAGCGTTAGTCACGTGTGAGGAGGTTTGGCGTCCTCTAACTACAAAGCTTTTCATTTTTCAATGAAAAAAAATTGAATTTCACATTCCGATATTCACCTAAAAATTGTATACAACAAAAAAGCTGAGATTAACAAAACCTAAAAAGGTTCAAAACAAAACTAGCTAAATTAGTTCACTATTACCATTAGATTGAAGAAGGGTCATTTACTTAGACTGGTAGCTCTCTACATTGATGTTGCTTTAATTTGGCTTAGGTAGTGTTTAAAGTGACATGGGTGCTGCACCAAAGCTGTTTAATGGAATGGAAAAACCTAATATGAATCATGAAATATGAAAAAAATAATTAGAGAGGATAGGATTTGTGCATAATCAACTTTTTTTGAACCGCAGGGGTAACATAGATTAATTAAATAAAGCACTTTCTAATCAAATAACTATTTCAGTCACTTTTTTTAAGAAATACCAAATATCTATAAAAGGCATACTGAAAGTGTGTACTCTGTAGTGTGCTGTGGACACACAGCAACTATGACTGAGAATGTCACGTGACAAAAGAAAGAAGATTCACATTACATTTTGCCTGACTAAACCTTGGCACCACCTTTAACACGATGACAAATCCTGTCATAGTCAGCATTCAAAGTCTCACTGAAACAATATGTCCACAAATGTCTGTCTTAAACACACCATAAACCTTTGTTATTGTGTATCTGAACTTGTGCTGATCAGCTGACATGGTTTAACAATCTACTGCAACATAGACAAAAACACAAGAACACATAGACAAAGTGGAATGCAGTTTGTTCAGGTGAGTGGTGCCTCTGTGGCTCTATTAATAGCAGATGCTGTGCAGAGAACACAGCATCCAAAAGGAGTGAGGCATCGGAAGTGACTCGGGGCATGACTCCATTGTTACCATCACTAATGAACTGTTAACAAGAGAGAGAGTGGGGACCAGATTCCTCATTCTCTCTGTGTTATGTTTGCTCTGAATACATTAATCAGTGAGTTGAGAAACAGACAAACACAAAATTGGCGAGAGGGATGTATTGAGCTCAGCCAGGTTTATATTGGCTTAGTCAGAACATGGCTTGGGTGGATAAACATTACATTATGATGCAGAAAAAAGTCCTTGAACTTGGCCAATTAAGCCTGAAATAGAAGGCTGAGCCAAATTTTCCAGATTGGAGTGCTATGACAAGACTTTGACAAACAGACAATAATGTGGTATTTTTATCATTCATTTGGGATGGCTTAAATGGATGCACAATTAGACAAGGTACGTGCTAGCCCCAACAAGACACATATACAACTTTGATGATGAAATTAACTATTACTGTTGTACCACCAGTGTTTTGTCTGTCCTTTTAAAACAGTTGTGGAGCTTTGGGCTACAATTTTTTTTTCCACTGTATTTGTTTCATTTTATTTCATGTGTTTGTCATGTCTTTGATACAATGCTGAAGCAGATGTTTGTAACTACATGACATTGGCCTTGAAGTGATAAGCTTATGTTTGTCTGCCTGAAGACAGTATATTCCTGGAAGAAATTCTGATGTTGCCCTGATACATTGTCACCCATGCTCTGAATGCATCAGATAGGAGTGGTTACCCAAAGCCATGACGGTAAGTAGAATTAGTAGAACCCTCCCACGGCCTGTCCCTGTTATGATCTCCTACACTCAGAACATGAGACTGAGCGGTCAGTATACCAGGCAGCAGCAGCAAGAAGAGGAAGAAAAGAGAAAAGACAAAGTCACAGGTTAAGTCAGAGAACACAGTTAAGAAAAGACACACACGTACAGTTAGTACAGTCAAAATTAGATGAAGGTGAAGTGCATAGCTCCAACTCTCGCTAGAGTAAGCCAGTTCGCTTCCATTTGAATCAGATGGCTGATCATATGATGCCCTGGAGTGCTGATTAAACAATTATCTCCTTGATAATAAAACGCTTAGATATAGCTGACAACATTCAAAGTGTCAAAACCGCAGAGGGGTAAGGGAGTTATCAGGATAAATTAGGCGGAAAGCCTCACACATGTCCTACTACTGCCTAGTTTAGCATTCAACTGTGAATGCAGTGAATGTCACTGGCAGCCCCTGTTCTTTCAGAGGTGAAAGGCGGCAACTCCTGCACTACAATAGGACAATGTTTTTACACTGAAGTGAGACAAAATCTGAAGAAAGACTATTACTTAATAGGAATATAACAATGATATTGCTTAACATAATGGTTTTGAATGTGTATAGATATTCATTTGTGGGACCTTTATTTGATATGTTTATACCTTGAACTAAATAAAGGTCAAATTAATGAATACAGATTTTCCATCCCAGCTCTGGAATACTAGATCAGATTTGGGAATAGAAAGCATGTTGAAAATGACCGAAGTTCCCCTTTAAGATAATTAAAATCTAACTTCTGCCTCAGAGCTGTTTATGGACAATTAACATGTGCAATACTCTGTCTGACATATTGTCATACCTCTTTTGTGGGCTTGAAATTGAGTCTTTTGGCAGTTTGATTTTTCAGAGAAAAGCTACTCTGGTCAGCTTAAACAGAGGTGTGATTCATTTTAACGGTGACACAGTCTGTCAGTAGATGCAGCTCACAAAACTTCTCAACCTAACCCTGTAACATTATCTACCTATGTGCTGTCCATATGTCAGCTCAATATGATCCAAACAGATTGCTTTTACAATTGAGTTTTGGGTGGAGAACCACTTTGAACATGTTTCTGCATAGCACCGAAAGACAATGAAATCTATACAGAGTGAAAAAAGTGGGACTGTGTGAATTTTGTGTGTGACTCAGTACCTCGTCGGTCACTTGATTAGCCCTCATGGTGATCTGTTCTACAGTCATATCGTCCATGTTGCTGCCTTCTTGTTTGGAGGTTCCTCCTGTGGCACCGAGTTCGATGTTTTGTGGCCTGGAAGAGAGGGGCATAAGTACAAAGGTCATGCAGAACCACCATACCAGAGGGAATCATCATAAATATAAACCTCTGTGACCCAAAAGAAAATCTGGAAACTGACTCAACAATAAGAGAGAGAAAACATTTCCTATGACATATGCAGACGAAAAAACTAAAAACACTGCTGGCCAAAAAGAAAGTGTAACTAAGAAGTAAACCAAAGACTGCTTCACAAAATGGCTCCCTGACATAAAATCAATTTAAAAACATAATTTAGCAGATTCTTTCCAAACGAAAGCACAAAAATCAGGAATATTTTAAATGATAAAGGGTCAGTCCATCTCAGTTCACCCAATTTTGATGAAATTTTGTGTATGGGTAATTAATAGCCAGAGAAGCCAAAATTTCAACCAACGGTTTTTGAGATATGGCAATTTAATTTTTTAACTTTTTTGTGACCACTGGTCAAATTTTAAAAAACAAGATATTTCTGTCAAGGGGAGACCATAAGAAATCTGAATCTAGAATTCTTTTGTACATTTGGATATTTTTAAGTTGGATAACCTTTTGATTTCTATTTTGACCTTGAAATTGACACTGGGACAAGCCCAACCTCTTTGACACCATTATGAAAAACGTAGCCCTATGTGCCAACTACATAGGGCTACATCTTGCAGCCGCAGTCCCACTGGGTCTTAATGGGTCTGGGCCTATCTCAACCCGCCCAATGAGAGGTGGAGAGACCACAGCCCGGGCCCAGATCAAGAGACCGTGCCGGTATTTATACCGCTGTAGGACTGGTTGCTTGCCATGGTAGCCCCTTGTGGTAGACGCTCATTCTGGATCTGGCTACCCCTAGTCTGGGGGGAGGGGGAGGGGATATCACACTCTACAGGATTTTAATTGTGATTGCAGTACCAGTTTTGGCCAACGACACCTTTAAGGCACTCCATTAGCTCCCAGGTACGTTTCAGCACACAGCCAGGCTCCGGCCGACCACTGCATCAGAACCGTACCGTACCATGAACTGTGACTGGGTTTAAAAACATTCACACTAGCCTCCTAGAAACTCTCCCATAATAATAATAATAATAATAATAATAATGGAGACTGTGGTTAGTTGTCACACTTTTTACTTTCATTTGAATCCCTAAAAAACTGAATTCACAATGGATTCCATTTCAATGTGTAATGGAAGCCTAAAGTGTCAGGTAGGAATAGAGTGACCTTACACTTCTTAAGCTTGTTCTATTCAAAAGATATGGACTATCAAATATGTCTTGTGCATTTGTGACAACCATCCCCATCATGGGGTTGGTTGTCACACACTATGGGGTTGGATGTCCCTATGTTACTGGAAAAATATCAAAAAGGGAGGCAATCTTAAAAATGTATTTTAAAGGTTTAATTTCATTTAGCTGAAACTACCTCACATACTTCATAAACACATATTTCAAAATAAATATCTGAGGAAGTGATGATGTATTGAACCAGCTGATTTTCCTGCTCCTTACTGAAAATTAAATGATTTTTGATATACCCTACAGACAGGGATGGGTGAACTTCATCTCCAGCAACCTCTGACTCACTTATCTTTCTGCAATATCTTGACAATATTCGACAGTTTATCTGAAACTCCTTAGCAGTGCTTCTGATTGTTTTGTTGTATAGCTTCACCTCCCTGACTGCCCTGAGTTTTACATCTGACAGAGTCTAGCCATAGTTTGTCATTCTGGCAAATTTCCTGCCCATTTTTCTATCTACGAAGAAAGAAAGGACTAGATGTATCACACCATGCATGTTAATCCCAACATTGGGGTTGGCTGTTACATGTGACAACCAACCCCCGAAGAGAATGTGACAACCATCCCCAACTGGAATTTTTAGCTAGGAATTAAGCTAGCAAGCACATGTTGTATCCTAGCTAAGAAAAAACTCTTAACTGTAGGTCTCCCTTTATACTTTTTAATGGTGATAAGTGTTTTATTATATACCCATTGTGTAAAATCGTAGAAAAGGAATAGAGAAAAACTGAAAAAAATACATTTTGACACAAAAAGCACAAAAAATCCTCACCTCAATGTCAAGTATCTGACTGCTGAAATGACCATGTAGGTAAGCTATGACCCCAATTCTGAACATTTCAATACCAACATTTCTAAACAGCGCCCTCTAGGGAGCGAGATCTGATGAATGTGAAAACCAACCCGTGTGACAACTAACCCCAGTCTCCCCTAAAGCTTGCTGCAAGGAATTTTTGAAATGATTGACAAGAACAGTGGAGTTACTCAATACGGAGTCCTTTTTTGAAACTTTTATTTCTATTTTAGGGGGTTTCTGGGATTTTTTTTAGCTGTGATCTTAAACTTTTTTGATAAACAGTTTATTTCAATTTAATTGTTTTCAATAAATTTTTATTCAAAATTTTTTTTGGCTCACTCCCATTTCTTCTTTTTGCATTTTGAAACTCCATTTAGAGCCTTTTTTAACATCCAACAGTGGAAAATGTGAATTCTTGCAATTTTTCAACTAGTCTTAAAATTTTGATCAGGAGTGTCTGTACAGAGAGGAAAAGATGCAAAAATTAAACAAATTATATTCTTTCCTGTTCCTGGGTAATTGCAAATCTGACCACACACAGCAGCCCTGGTGACAATGGAAAACAAAAATCTTTTCTCAATTATGAGGCAAATTTATCTTTATGTGAGCCTAGAGCAGTTCCTTGTTAGTGTAAAGCTTAACTGCACTGTGGCTTGCAGAACGTATGCTAACAATGAAGGAAAAGAGATAAGGAGGTGGTGATAGGAAAAATCACAATCATGGGACTAGATGCTTGAAAATGTGCAAAACATTACTGGGGTTTACTACAATACAAAACTATGATTTAAAAATCAGCTCACATAGCAGAGAAAATTAACTTTGAGGTCCCAAATACCTCAAAACAAAAGAAAAAGAAAAAAATGCAACAAAGGTCCCAAACCGTGAGTTGAACTAGAGACAGTTTGATCACATGACTAAAACACTTGAACAGTTCACTAACAATTACATATTGTCTATTAAAGTACTCAAGAATTAAGAAAATATCTTTTTAATTATTAAATGTCATATTCATCTCTAAAATCTATTTACTCTTTATTATTAAAACACTTGGGTTAAAATATATTATTACTTGATCAAGGCTAATTTGATACTTTGCTTTAATTCACTTTAATTATCATCCAATCCATATGGCTTACTGTGATGATTTAAACAACGCATAATGGCAGACACACATGCTCACATGGGTCTTTCCGGGCAGGGATACTGGAATTGTCTTACAGCAGTGACACACTACACCTAGTTAGTTGGTTGGAAGGTTTAAGTAATCACACTGACCTTGTACACAGTCGGTTCTAAAAAGTGTGTGTGGTCCCTGAACAAGAACAAACAAGTGGGCTATGCCTCCACATAGGTGGATTGCAACTGTGTTTGTAAAAGTTTGTAAGACAGTGAGATAATTAATTGTGTCGTGAGGTTCAAAATGTATGTCCACAGAGTCGACAGGTCCACTCTCAACACAGCACTCTGTATCTGTAGTGTTTCTACAAGTAAACAATACTATACACTTTACTGTCTGTTGAAGCGCTCGAGCTTTTATTTTATCCAGAGATGAACCAATTAATCCCTTTGAACAATTAATCAGCTCCAATAACACATTTAATAAAACTATCGGCACTGGTCAAATGTCACTCTAGTTTAGAGTGATATTAGGTTTCTCCACTAGAATTAAAAATCCTATTTCGAATCTGTTAGTCTTTCTGTGATTACACACCTGAATCATTTTCCACACAGTGAACAACACTGAAGTTGACTCCATGACAAACCAAAATCAAAAAGTCACTCGGGCCTTTTCAGAATTCCACACAGCCACAGTATGGTCGTAGCAGTAACAAACGGAAACAGCTTCATTGCTTCTTGCTGTTGCGTCGAAAAGGCCTGAGTGAAGTTTGGTTTTAGTTTGGTATGTGAACAACAGGACCACTTGTGATGGAGTAAACTTTGAAGTACTTCACCGTGAGGAAACGGATTCATGTGCGTAATCATGGAAAGATTAAAAGATTCGTGATACTTAGGCTTTCACTCGGGTGTTACAGATTTGATGAAACATTGGTGACAAACATCATACTCTGCTTTAAGGTTAATTCAGTGTTCACTTGATTTAGTTTTCCCCAGAGTTCTTGAAGACTTCAATGATGTTATTACTGTCTTTTTTGTTATTGTTGACTAAAAATTACACATTTTGCATTCCCCCCCAATATTTGTAGAATAGATTCAGAAAACACACACAAAAGCACATCAATCACAAACCCTGTGCTTATAAAAGACTAATTTCCATAATTCAAATACGTTTACCTGATTTTGAGGTTTCAGTGATACATACTTGTACATTAAGTATTCATTACTTCATCATTAGTGTTTAGTTCTGTAGTTACTGGATTTTAATACATTCATAGACTTACAGCTACAGTGCTTAATAGTGTTTTTAGCATAGGTGGGAAAAATTCCTTAATTCCCTTTCAGTATATTGTAATTCAGTTGGTCTGTGAGGACATGAGACTTCTGCATCTGTGTGTTTCCTATGTTTTCAGCCTGTAAAAAAGCTGCTGTGTGACGCAGATTTTCTTCAATTACAGATATTTTCAGACAGTTAGGAGGGTTAAATACACTACGGACAGCTGTAATTACCAATGGCTAATCAGATTCCACCAGCAGTGAACTAGATGAGATTCTAGTGCTCTATTGTGCCTTGACATAAGCGACTTTACTTTTCCATAAACAGCATGAAAATCACCCATCTTCATATTCTGTCTTTTGATTGAGAAGAGAGATCCAGAGGTTAGGTATCTTCAAATACTGGTATTTCAGCTTTTATTTCCAACAGTGGTATTGACTGATTACGTAGCTATCTGCTTTTTCCTCTCTGAACAGTTGTATTGAACCATTATATTCTCCATTGACCTGTAGTTTTAGCTGTACAGTATACAGTAGTAGTTCATCTGGTTTATTGTACAGAACTAATCAAAAGTTACATCCCCCTATGTACTTCCAATTAAATATTTATCTGCATTGCTCCAGTTGTGGGAACATTTTTGCAACACACAGTAGTAACACTACTAATTTGATTAGAATTTCAAAACATAGATTCTGACACTGATGAAGGTCTCTTTTTGACAGCTCATTGTGAACTCTGCATGGAGATACATATTTAGATTTTGTAACATTACACAAATATGAGAAACTGCCTGTTGTGTGATTAGGCAGGATAGAATAAGATTGAACAAGACCAACCACTAGTGGTGAAATGTATCATTAGTTTGGACTTACAGGGTGTTTTACACATTGCAAAAAAAAGAACTAGCACAAGCAACGCCCTGTGTTTGAGGAACTAAAAACCAAGAATATTGGAATTTAGTGAAAGCATAAAGTGTAATTGATTGAAAGAAATACCCTGAAAGGCAGAATAACTTCCTGGAGACAGATCATATGCAGTGGCTGTGGTTATAATGTGCTTTTCGAGGTCATCAACTTGAAGATGCATAAAATGTTACAGCTATAGTTTTGATTACAACATGAGCAAGCCTGGCTAACCACCTAAATACTGGAGCAGATGTAAATCCAATCCAGACAAAATCTAATTTGCAAGTTACATGACCTTCACAGGATGGTAGTTGCATCATTAGAGATTGTTCTGATATGACAAACATAATGGCTTTCTCAGACAAGCTTCAGTTCACAAGACAACACCAGATCAAGATCATCATCAGCATAGAATTGAGCTCGTTTCCTGTGGTGCATAAAGACTGCGCAATCATAAGGCAGAAGAAGCTAACCAACATTCAGGAAACGCTTCTCGTTTCCTTTTCCTTTCCTTACTCTCTTGTCCTCTTCCTCTGGGATTCAAGTGACATTTTCCTGTTTTGGAAAAAAAAACAAAAAAAAAAACCCCTGAACTTCACATTCCCTTTCAAACCTGCAGCAGCTAAACATCCGGAGGGGAAAAGGGAAAAAAAAAAAAAAAAACAGGGAAAATGGATAGTCTCCTTGGCAGTCAGTTCAGAGGATTTAATGTTGTTGACTCTGCATTTTCCCTCTTTTTTTTTTTTTTTTACAGAAGAGAGGGCACTTAGTTCACACAAGCTTGACTGCTTTTTCTAACTGATTATTGAACTTGGCCAGACCCTGATGTGAGTTTAAACATTAATTGAGGATTCACACATATAGTACTCTTGAGGCCACAGCTGCAGATGAACAGGCCCACACTAAAACACCAATTACTTATGCCAGTCAAGCAAACGTGTGTATAGCTACTGGATATTGATTTGTCCTGGTGACTCTGTGATTTAGAGGTTACACCACACATGAGTAAATAGTACATCTTTCTGTTGCCTGTTCAATTTGAGTCCATCATCATCTAACAGTGAGGCCTATTTTCACGCTTCACGCTCAATAAAAAAAACAACTCTGTCATACTGTGTGTCTGCAGGCAAAAAATAATAATCTAACAAGCCTAAAAAAGGACATACCCACTCATGTTGTCTTGTCTGTTTCTTCACAGCACCAGTAAGCTGCTTCTAACTCCCAACAAGGAAACTCATTTCTTGTTCTTCTACCCAAACCTGTTCCTCCACCTCTGAACAGATGCACAACTGACGTCTTAGTCATTACTTAACCACATGCATTCTCCTTTGTTATCTTTTCACATTTAAATATAAGGGTCACTTTTTGTAAATATTTTTAACCATTGTAAAATAAATTTTCTCACAACCTGTGTTGGAAAATGACATATTTCTTGTGAAATGTGTAAATAGGCAGACTGATAGTATTAAAGTGTATACACAAAACAAAAGGGTGACATTATGCTGATAAGGGGAAGCCGAACGTTTAAGCCTGAGTATAAATATTCTACTTTGTTAAGAATTACTTATTAATAGTGTGGATATAAAGGTTTCGGGGATTATCAATACAGCTGCCAGACTGAACTGAAAACATAACAGCTGCTGTTATTTCCGCCATTACTGCATTTCAATAGGTTTGGCGCTGTAGGAACACACCTGAAGCCAATTATTTACAAGGGGGAAAAAAAGAAAAAAACAGTAGTTATGAGTGACGTAAATAAACCAGTGGTCATTTAATAGACAGGTGACGTTGGGCTAAATAATAAACCTGTAGTTAAAGCACTGTGCCCACACCCAAACCACTTAAGTTATGACAGAAAAGTGACAAAATAACACTTTTAAGGAAGTTTTTTAAAATATTGAAAACTGTCTCAACTAGTCTCCCAAAGTAAATCAGCCTTTTCTTACATTGTCTGAAAAGATGCTGTCGTATTCCAATATCGTAAACAGGGCTGGACACACGCAGGTCGTTAACTTAGCTGGTGGTGCTAGCTTGGTGGTTAGCTAGTTCCGCTTTCCTGTCAACTACCTAAACGCCGTCACTAAACAACTATTTGCGTGAAGGAAAAAGGGGCAGTGAGATATATATCCAGTCAGTCAATACTCACGGTCAATCTTCCTTGTCTTAAAATGTCCTCGCAACCCCTCCTTCTTCTTTTAGGAATGTAAACTTGTCAACCTGACAACTTCTGGATTCCTTCAGTGACTCCGTCCGCCGTCTGCTCCGAAGTGTGTCGGCTGGTGCCTTTAGGGACCGTCGGAAATATCACGATTCCAGTTAAGAGTGGTTATTACTGGACTTTGACGGTGGATACCTTGTGGTGTGACTGGGGTAGAGCATGTGAACATTTACAATGTAAAACATATTCTGGTATAAGTAGAGGGAAACCTACTGACAAAAAATAAAACATCACCTTTATAGCCTATAAATTAAAACTTCCCCCTTGTCATCTTTGGAAGTCATTACGTTTACAAATTATATTAATTCAAGTTTGAAAAATTATCATCATATTTTTTTGTGTCAAAACATACACTTATATAGACTAGCAGATTATCAGATAAACATCTAATTACATTCCGGATGCTCCTACGTCCTTCAAATTCCTCTAGTATGGCACAAAAGTTACAGATAGTCTTATTTACAAGTACTTTCCACCAATAGGGCGTAGATGTGAGCAGTTGTAGGTTGTATTGAAGTCAATATTTAGAGGAAGTATTTGAGGGCCCAGAGGTATGAGCTTTCTAAGTGCACTTGAATGCAGCACATGACGGTGCGCATGTCCTGTCATATGACTCCAGAGAAAAAAGAGGCGCTGCTCATTTCCCCCACATGAGTGCAGCATTTACCCTTCACCCAGACCTCCCCCTCGCTGCCTCCCCCTCCCGGTATTTTACACGAAGACCGACTGGATGTTTTTTTCCATAGTGTTTCTGAGAGATGCGCTGAAATCTGAGCCTCTAGCATTGAATTTGCTGTGTAATTCCCCAAGTTTTATGGTTTAAACCACAAAAGCCTGTCCAAGGTGACTGCAAAGACACCGGGCAGGGTGCCAGCCAACATATCAAGTGACAATGTCTAAAAAGGCTAGTGTTTTTCTCCCCCCCTCTTCTGACTGCAGCTAAATATTTTCTCTGTTGGGTCACCTACAGCTAAATAGCTACGAGAGAAACATTTCATAACAGCTCCAAATTTGCACAAGGAATGCCCAGAGCTGCCCTTACCCTACCAAACTGCCCATGGTGCCTGCTCTCCTTTGCCCATGTATCTTTTATAGAGTCTACATAGCCTGCATTATTCAGCAATAACACAAAGTCCATCTGGACCGCTCTACTGTGTGTGTGTGTGTGTGTGTGTGTGTGTGTGTGTGTGTGTGTGTGTGTGTGTGTGTGTGTGTGTGTGTGTG
>JAPTYQ010000016.1:6882823-6898118 GCA_029814465.1 Ostorhinchus cyanosoma | reverse complement strand
TGTGTGTGTGTGTGTGTGTGTGTGTTTGTGTGTGTGTGTGTGTGTGTGTGTGTGTGTGTGTGTGTGTGTGTGTGTGTATACAAGACGCACAAGATCAAGTTTGTGTGGGTGATTGAGAAAGAGAAATTGAAAGATGAAATAAACGAGACAGACGGATCGAGATAAAGGTGAAGAAGCAGAAAGATAAACTGATGGAAATAGATGGCTTTTAGAGAGAAGATGGAGAAAGTGATAGACACACCGGATACAGAAAGAGAAAGGGAGGAAGAAGAAAGAGAAAGAGAAAGAGAGGGACCTCTGGGAGCCACTAATTCAAGGACCAGCTAATGCACACATCCATGAAGACCTGAAGCTTCCTCTGCAACTACAAAGGAGTCTGCTCTGTTTTCCTCAGAGGATGCCCAGCAGCACTCCCAACACTGTGAGGTCTTTGTTTCTCTCATTTCCTTCCCTCTTCTCCTCTCTGCCATCTCTCCTTTTTCCGCATCTGTACACCTCCTAATCCTTGCTCTTTTCTTCCGCTGTATTGGCGAGCATCTCCTTTATTTATTCATTTGCTTCTCACCTCATTTTTTTTCTCCTTTATCCTCCATTCTTTTTTGTCACCTATTTAGCTTCCACCCTCCTCCTCCTCCTCCTCCTCCTCCTCCTCTCTTTCTCCCACTCACTCACTCACTCTCTCTGTCAGTTTATCCATGTCTTGCATGCATTGTTGTTTGGATTTGGACTAAAAACATCTTGTTGTCTATTCTGTGCGGGACAAAGTCGGAGTTAATGAATGTTTACCTTCTGGAAATTATTTATGTTCATCCGATTACTTAGGTAAATCCCTTCTGTTTAACATACGCAATTTATTTGAACCTATAATTCAGAGGAAGTTGCACCATATAGTGAAAGGTATATAGACATTCTTGTGTTTACATGGGATACCGCTGAATGATTGAAAATATTATTACTAGGGCTGTGGGATGTGAACCAAACTGTTGATCGTGCTAAATGTCAAATCAATTTTTCTTTCTAATTTGCATATTTTGTCCGGAGTGAAAGTTGTAGGAAGCAGACATCTATTTGTGGTTTTATGCTATAGAGGGGAAGCATTGACGTCACTTTCCCAGTGGGACATACTCTCTCACATGGAGCAGAGTAGGAAAATATGCAGTAAAATGGCTGCATTTACTAATAGAAACTACAAAGTGGGAAGTTCAACAAATGATAAATAGTCTGCTTCATTAAAGGCAGTTGAAGTCAACAGTGATCCTTACAGTTTACCCAAGAAACAGTGATTTATGGGTTCTAATATCTGGCCAGACTCCAGGTTTAATGATGCTTATACAGACCTGAACTGAAGACTGTGAAGTAAAACCTGAAATCATACGAGCCTTGACACTTTTTCAGCAAACCGTTACAATAATACTCAACATACACTATTGAACATAATGATTATTTCAGGTCCAAGCCAACAGTTTGGTTATATTATTGATTTTCTGACTAAAGATGCAAGATTCCAGTCTTTGAGTGTGACCACATCACAGGAAAACCAAAGCGATGTGTTTGAATGGAATCCTAAAGGAGAATACTTGACTGAACTGAATAAACAAACGATTACTTCAATAACTACAAAAGCACAGGAAGAGCGCAGACCTCCGCTCAAACAGATCAGTCCCCCCCCCACCACCACAAAAATGTAATCATCAGTTTCTTGTGCCAGTTTCAACATTTCCTGAAAATTTCATCAAAATCCGTCCCGAACTTTTTGAGTTATCTTGTTAACAGACAGACAAACAAACCCTGACGAAAACAGAAGAATCACATGACCTCTGGCAGGAGGTTTCACATGTTATCCACAGACTCGCAAATTACGACATACGTGATCATTCTGTGAGACACGTGACAGTTTCAGGTGTTTGTGAGACTCATTTATTTCAGCTCCAAAGTCATGAGGCCAAACCATGGACCAAATGTACATGTACTTTTGAGTCTCTTTTCGTGTTTACATCATTAAAAAAAACAGTAAAAATAGTCCAAATGCACTAAAAATGCCACTAAACTCTCCAATCACAGCAAAGAAATCTTCTCTTGTGATCCACAAGATTAAACATACAAGACAATGTTCAGCGACATCAGGGATCCAATACGATTGGCTCCCATTGACACATGTGATCAAAGTTAATTGGCTGCAGGTTTTCCATTACATTCTTATCAACAGTGAAACAGACGTGAGTGGAATCTTTAGTCTTAGTCCTTTGGTTATGTTCAGCTGCCTCCTGCACAACTAACACAACAATGATAGCATTGTTTTCCAAAATGAAATCAACTATAAAGATAGTATGTGGATCAAACGAGGAAACCAATGACATTTGTATTTAGCTCGTAAATGAATATTGGAAATTTATATTTGATTGTTATTTCAGCTACATAACAAACTGTATGAGAAACCAAGGGGGGATCAGTGGTGACTGACCTAAAGCTCCGTCCTTTATAACTGAACTGTTTCTGTCTGATGAAGCTGCTACAACTATAGAGGAATCAAACTGCACTGGTAGAAAATATGAAACTGTAACGAATACAGATGTGCTTTAAGATAAAAGTGTTGGTTCCTGCAGTCACACAGTTATTTTTTATTTTTGTATTATTTCATTGGAGTTGAATTTTACCATTCAGTGAGTGAATTTCAGTAATCTAGATGTAGAAGAATGATTCATTCATTTCCTGAAGAGCAGGAAGAGGCAGGGTGCACCCTGGACAAGCTCTTAAGTTTACATACCCTAGTGGAATTTAGGATTTTTTTGGGCCGTTTTTCAGAGAATATGAATGATAATACAAAAACTTTTATTTCACTGATGGTTAGTGGTTGGGTGAATCCATTTATTATCAAACAAATGTGTTTGCTCCTTTTAAATCATAACTATCCAAATATCCAAAATAAAAGTTTTTTTCTATTATCATTGATCATTTCTGACAAATAGCCAAAAAAATATAAAAAAATTCTGCTAGGGTATGTAAACTTATGAGCCAGACTATATACAGGGTGTATTAAAAAAAAAGTAGACACTCCGAAAAGTATCCACCAAATTTACAATTGAACATTTTCATGATTTTTGTTTGTTTGCATATGTAGGTCTGGACCGAAGCTTCGGTCCAGTGCTTCAGGTGACAGTATTGAAAAAAGTTAAAATACAGAACAAACTTATGTAAAACATATTATATGTGTTCTAACTGAAATAAACCTGAACCAAAAGAGTTTTATTTAATTCTGCAAAAATTCAGCAAATTAAAGTCAGCATTCAGACCTTTTTTTTTTTTTTTCCTATTTTGAAGTAACTCCCAAAACTAAATAACATGGAAATGAATGTACTACAAATAATTTACCAACCTCAATTATGTTCATTTGACCTGTGAGTTCTAAAGTTATTAGAAATCTGTCAGTCAACTCCTCATCATTGAGTAGCCAACACCACACACTACAAGTTTTATTCAGATTAGAACACGGCATAAAGCACATAAAAACTAGTTGTAGTTGATGAATACATCCTGTTCATCATGTTTGTGTTCTGCAATTGGATTTTTTAGAATGAAAGATTTTACACTGGAACAAATCTGAATCTTACCAAGTATATTTTTCTCATTTCTAGTCCAAATATCTCATCACACTTAAAATAAGACAGAATCACTTAAAGATTAACTTTTCAGTGAGATACAAGAACTTATTTTTAGACAATAGGTCTTGAAAATTTTATTTCAAGAAATCTTACCAACATCATTTTCCCTTGTTCCATTGGCGGATTTTTTTATTTTTTTTGTTTGAATTAAGCAAAATAATAATGATAATAATAATAATAATCTTGAATTAAACAAAACAAGGCGGCACGGTGGTGCAGTGGTTAGCACTCGTGCCTCACAGCAAGAAGGTCCTGGGTTCGATTCCAACACCAGTCGGTGGGACCTTTCTGTGTGGAGTTTGCATGTTCTCCTCATGTCTGCGTGGGTTCTCTCCGGGTACTCCGGCTTCCTCCCACCATCCAAAGACATGCACCTGTAGGTTAATTGTTTAATCTAAATCACCCATAGGTGTGAATGTGAGAGTGATTGTTTGTCTCTATATGTTCAGTCCTGTGATGAACTGGTGACTTGTCCAGGGTGAACCCTTCGCTCTATGTAGCTGTGTTAGGCTCTAAGCGACGCCCGTGACCCTAGTGAGGATAAAGTGGGTTCAGATAATGAATGAATGAATGAGATATTTGGAGTAGAAATGAGAAAAATACACTTGATAAGGTTTAGATTTTTGCAGTGTAAACCATCGCATCAGAGAAAACTGGCCTCTTGGTCTGAAAGCACTTTTCAGTTAAGCCAGGATCTATTTTTGGTTGGATCCCAGTGGTTTTTAGCAGGCACAGTGGTACAGGTCAACAGAAAAGACAAATAAATAAATCAATGAATAAAGATAAAAATGTCAGGCCTCCAGTGTCTTAGAAAAGTTGTAGTTGTAGAATGAATGTAGAAGTCAGTCCATCGTATACAGTATTTCAGACACTAACATGCTTCCACCTTTGGCTTTTTCAGCCTTAAACTATACCAGCACACACACAAAACCAGACTCATTAAACTCATTTGTACATTAAATTTGCGAGTCCTTTAGCGTCCGGCACCACTGAACCATCTATGGTGAACTCTAACACTGACTGTGAGCCAGGCTTTAGAGTTCAACACCATTTCTCAACTTCACTAATGCTTTTACTGGTAGACGGAAGCAAATCTCAGCAGCCAATTTCCAATATTGCGTGAAAAGCTTTCCCAGCAGAGCGGAGACTGATGTAACAGCACATTAATGCGAGATTTTAAAGTGAGACATTCAGCGATTGCATCTCAGTATAATGCTCAGTGTTGGAGGAAGTTCACCGAAATCAATACAGCAACGAAAACTATTCCAAAGTCTACATGAAAAGTCTTCATTCATTAAAAGTATTAGCAACAAAATGTAGTTCAAGTGTTCATGTAGAAGTAACATCATCATTAGATAATCAATAATGTAACTGGCATCAGGTCAGTGTGTTACTGTTGTTTATACTGAAGGAGGAGCTCGTTCTAATGTGTTTGTGTCCAGTTTTCCATTCAAGGTCAGTAGATGCATCTGATCTCATCACATGATTAATGAGACAAGGAAGAGGACAACAACACTCTGATACACAAATACATCTGTTTTTACTTTTAGCAGCTGTTTTCTGACCTTTGATGACTGATGAAATATTGGAAGAAAAGAATATTCACTGAAAGGAACACAAACTGTACAAGTAACAGCAACAAAGTGACGTTTAGTATAGTTGTATTTGTATTTATTTATTTAGCTACAGGACAGTGTGTATTGGCATTGGTTGCAAAGAACAAGACGATTTCCATCTGTTGTCCTGGACAAACGAACAAATTCATAAAACATCACATAGATTACAAAGTACTAATATAGTGGAAGAAAACTGTTAAACATGACAGACAAAAAAAACAAAAAAAACATGACAGACACGGGAAGGTTTGCTCAGGCTGAACGGTTACAGCCAAATATATAAAAAAAAAAACAGGCTTAAATTCTAAAAGTACAATAACATTTCCTAGAATAAGAAGAAGATATAAAAGAAAGAAGGGGAGAAGAAGAAAGAGGGGGAAAAAAAGGAGAATTAATAAATAAATAAATAAATAAATAGGCTAGTCGCAAAACAGCAAACCAGACGTAGAAAGAAGTTCAAGACTAAGAACTATTGAGCTAAAACCTTCTGTAGAATTAACTAAGACAATTTATACAATACATGTGAACATTTGAGTAAATAAAGTTCTATAAGTATTAACATTCTTTCTTTTTTTAAATTGTTAGTAAGCACTTGTATACAATGTGTCCCAATACTTTGGTCCGTATAGTGTATCTTCACTAAATCTCTGAGTATATTTTAGTTTAGTGTAATTTTAGGTACGTCTATTCAGAGTTTGAATGTAAAAAGAAAAAAAAAAAACATTAAAAATGAAAACTGCTATCCAGTCATCACATCCATAAATTCAGATAGTCACGTAGTGGATAATGGAAATGTTACGTAAAACAAGTACAATTAGGTGAAAATTTTAAAATCACTGAATTCAATTTCCTGAAAATGAACAAAAATGACATTTTCTGTCCTCGGCCATTTATTTAATCATTTTTATTTTAAGTGAGGAACAATTTTTCTTCTGAAATGTGGTGACGTGTAATTATTCCGAAGCACAAAAGGACATTTTCCGCGTAGTGCACATGTAGTTTGAAACTGTACTTAGTTACTTTCTGCCACTTGTTAACGTTTCATACTTTGCGAAGGTTTGACGTTGTGATGTGATATTATCTGCCGTTTATATTCCGTTTCTGTCTTATTTGCTTTAACAGATCAGTTACAAATAAAAAAACAAAAAACAAAAGCAGTGAATGAGCTTGAGTAGCACTGATGATATGAATGTCCAAATTAGAAACTGAATGTACTCTTCAGGTCTTTAACTTGTAAACATACCTGGCAATTAACTCGATTCAGATTCCCAACATCCCCCTTGATTTTGTTTGCTTAGTGTGATTCATTCAGGCTTCATTGTTTCTTCTCTTCATCCTCTAATTCCCTGTGTTTCTCCCTTTCACTCTCTCTCTGTCATCCTCAACCCCCCCTTCTTTCTTTCCGTCCGCCCCCTGCCTCTCTTGGTAATCCTAAATCGGGTGAACGGAGATAGAGTTTTTCCTCATTCTCTCCCCTGGCCTCTCCGTCTTTTATTCCTCTCCCAAATCTAAAGCTTCCTCTGCCCTTCAGGCTGTTCAGAACGCTCATGCAAAACCAAACGCACACAAACACAGCACTTAAAGGGATGCCCTCAACATAACATGACATATGCTAACCCGTCGACGTACACATAATTATTCCCAGAAAGAGTTCAATAGGGGGAAATGTGCCCAAATTCCTGCCTCATCCCAAACGTACCGGGCCAAGTCCGACCCTCTGCCTGCTCAATTCCTGCCTGCATCATCCAATCCTGATCTCCTTTCACCGTCAGGGCATCAGAGGGAGCCAATCAGATTAGTCGTGGAGAGGAAATTGGAGAAGGTTTGGCAGCGAGTTATCGAGCCTGCTTTTCCCCTTTCATGTTCCTCTTTCAATTGCGCTCTTCCTCACACACATTATGTATAAACACACACACATTCACAGATGCAGAGGGACAAGAAAGAAGAGTTGCCCTGGGAGACAGAGGCCTGGGTGAAAGAAGGATGCTGGCAGTGAAAGGGCCTGACCCATCTTTTGGCAAAGAAGTGCCTCTCATCCACCCCCTTCCTCTAATGCACTGAAAGGAACAGCTCGACAATGCAGGGCAAAGCATTCTGGGTGATCCCTGGACCCCTGCACGTGCCTTCATGGGGGAAAGGGTGTGCTTGTGTTGATTTGTGTGTACAATGGGGAACTTAACCCTTCGGTGCACGGTGTCCGCATTTAGGGATGGTTCATTAAACTCCATTTAATTTGGTTTTATCAGGATGGAGTTCAAAATAAGTGCCGCTAACATCCACAGAAGTTACTCTCTTGAACTACCTATCCATTCATCTTTTCATCTTTTTATTTGTTCAACCATCTGTCTTGAATTCTATAAAGTTATTGACGGAGGATTCATTCAATCAGTGCCCACATCTGAAGATCAAAGCCTTACAAAACATGTTTCATCTATCTGAAAAGAGGATTTTCTCACAAATTTAAACCTTTTTGGGTTTTTGTTTTTTTATGGTATACATTTGGTCTGGTTGGATTTTCTTTCACACTGCAATTTTCAGGAGTAAAGTAACACAGTATTTCCTAAAATAAAAATCAGGAGTCAATTACAAGCCTGGTCTCTAATAATAGCTGGAGTCCAGCTCAGTATGAAAAAAAAAACAGTAGCTGGTCCTCAAATACAGGATGGGGTAAAAATAAATAATAGTAATATGGATAAACTAGTCAAGGAATGTTCTTCCAGGATAGCACAATGTGTAGTTTAACAATTTAATTCAGCTATTTTCAACACTTTGCTGGTCAGGATTGTTCAGCCAAAGTATTATTGTACAGTTTCAGACACTGCAGGTGTGTGTCGTACTTTTTGAGCAAAGTGACAAAGACAAAAGTTAGATAAAAATGGCTCTGTTAAGAAAGGAATGGTTTTTAGCCACTGAAACAATGTGGGTTTTTATTTTATAATAGTTAGTGGATAAAGTTTACTTTTAACATCACAAACAGGAGTCAATCAAAAAGGAGGTTTCATACTAAATTTGTCCATTTCAGCTTCTTAAACAGCGGATATTAGGAAGAAAAGCCGAGCTCTGATAGAAATCACCTTCAAATAAAGTCATTGCAGCTGAGAGGAATAAATGCCCCGAACGAACTAGACAAAGTATATTTTGTGTTTCTGATTTCAGTGTTTTCATGCCTTAATAATAAAAATAAATAAGCAATTAAAAAAAAATCAACATATAAAATAAGGTATTTCTTTGTAGTTGTGTGTTATAACCCTTTTAAGTCCCTTGTTGCTGGGTGACCAGTTAAATAACTTTTATATCAATCAAACATACACAGTTTTGAATAAGAAAAACTTTCATCATAATTTTTCTTATAATGTACGTCTTAAAGGGTTAAACTGTGAACTACACACACACACACACACACACACACACACACACACACACACACACACACACACACACACACACACACACACACAAAATAAGATGAAACGACGCCTTCCTTTTCATTCAATTTTATCCTCCCTTCAAATTACAGTTCCAATCGTTACTAGCAATTTTATATGCAAACAGAGATATAATCAGAGTAAATTAACGCCTTTTTTTTTTTTTTTTTTTTCCTTGAGATGTCTCGTAGAAGATGATGAATGGCGAGGACGGGCTGCAAAGTTGCGGAGTAAATGATTAGGAGTTTGAACTAAACGCCGACAGCTTCTCTGGGAGGGAGTCTTCAGTGTGCCGCCGCTGACACCTGTCCAGTCCGCTTAGCTCTGCTCATGTACGGAGGTTGATTTGGGATTGAGGGGGGGGTGGGGTGGGGGGGGCATCTCCCTTCTGCCCTCATCCCCATCACACTTCATATACTGTACATAGTAAATATTTATTCCTTAACCTTTTCCTCCCTCTTTCTTTCTATCTATCTCTTCTTTCACCTTAGCTGATTTGGACAGCCCTAATCACTCAAAGGCTGAGAAACACTCTGAGCTTTGCCACTAAATCCATATGGAGAGAACAGGGGCCATATGTAAATCTATATCGCAGAGAGCATATCTGCCAGCGCTGAGCCCCGCCTGTGTCACCGATCGATACGGTGTCTGTGTTTTATTAATAACTCTAAACGATGCCGTGCTCAGTCAGCCATTTATCAAACGCACCTCACCTCTGAGCAACCCAGTCTCTAAACTACCATTTCACCGCCACCCGCCCCCCCCCTTTCCTCTGACTGTGTTAATCAGCAACTTTTTCACTTTTTTATTAGTTAGGTGGTGTGGTGTGGTTTTTAAAAGGCCATAATATAACACTCAATCAGAAGAAGTTGATGCAAACAACTCTGATATTAATATTTAGTTTGACCTTAGTTTATTTTATTGTAGACTGTATGAATGCAACATTTTTACTGTTTTTTTTTTTCCGGTCACCTTCATTTCAATTATAAATATGCATTCATTCCTTATATTCAAACTACAGCGCATTCAGGAAAAAATTGATATAGGATTTGGATGTCACTTTTTGCAGCACAAAGTCAAATTAAATGATTCTGAGTGTATTTATGGATGTAAAGGGTAACGGTTAAAGCTGAACACGGTGATGTATGATCCCACAGACGACACCACATCAAGAAGCATCATTCATCTAGAGCTGATAGAAGCACATAGGTCAGGTTTATTTTGTCCATAAATGACAGGTCAAACATTATAAAGCCAGAAGGAGGCTTTATGTGAACTGTGTCCAGAAGTGTGGGCGACGTCTGAGAAATCTAGGATGGACCAGCACTCAGACCAATCAACATCTGTATCTTTCTCTTTTTGAAGAAGTAGATACGATATGATCTGCTCCAAAGACCAAAAAACAACCATCCAGATGGTTACCAGCAACAAGTTAAGACGCCACAGTCTGTCATGGTCCGGTGTCGTGTCCTTGGTGAAGGTCATTTGACTTTTGTGATGCACTAGTAATGCTGAAACATATACATGTTACTGCACTTTTGCAGGAATATTCATGCATATTTCAACAAGGAAATGTAAAACCATATTGTGTGCACATTCCAAAGGCCTGGCCCAGGAAGAAGGGGATGCTGGTCCTGGACTGACCTGATGCAAGGCTTAGTTACGGGACAAATGAGTCAAAATGAACCTGAAACACTTCATCGCTTGGTGTCTTCTGTCGTACATTTTTAAGTGACGGGGAAAAAATTTTTACTTTACAAAGCGCAAAGTGCTTTAGAGTCCCAACATTTTTTGGAATGTAAGTTTAAATCGAAATTTAAGTAAGTGTTACCAATAAATTCCAGAAGGTGAAACATGGAATTATATTCTGTTCTATTGTTTTCAGTGGATTCTACATCAAAGATAATAATGTATTCACCAAATTTTACTTCGAATTGAACATACCATCCTAACTTTTTTTGACTGACGTAGCTATTTTGAAGAGTTGAACCATTATTACAAACTTCATCAGATAGCACACCTAATTGTTTTAGAAACTTAAAACTGGATTTGCATAAGCTTCTGTTTGGTCTAAAGCAGTCATCACTAGAATTATATGGTGTTCTGTAAAGCAGGTGCACAGTTATAATGTTTACTGCAGCTCTGGAGGATTATTTTCTCAGCAAATATGAGAAAATAATTCAATTTCTACGTTGGCCTGCATTATTGTGGGAAATGCATAATTCAGTGTTTTACTTCTGGGTTTAATTTTATTCATTTTATATATTTTATTCATTTTCAACCAGTACGTCTCATACAATTTCATCAACTTTAAGGAAGGGCAAACTAAATTACTAAATAAAGAATCTGAATGCTGCACTGCCAATTTTTTTTTATTTTTTTTTCAGCTCAGTGTAAGTGCAAACAATTAATGTAACACTGATATAAAGGGCAGACTTGTTGTGTAGTGCTGAATAACACAGCATAAGTGAGTTTCTTGCTGCAGCATGAAATTAATGGAAACAAATGCACAGAAAAAAAAAGGGAAAAAAAGTCGAAAACTTTTAAGTTTGCATTTGAAAGCCGGCTGCGGGAATATTAAGAACGCAATTTGTACTTAAGGAGCTAAAACTTGTATCCGCCTTTGAGGCAAACAGATTTTTAATGCTGCAGGATCCATCTACACAGATAACAGGCTGTTTGTGAGTCTTGAGGGTCCTAACGTTAAGTTTATGCCTCCGCTCTTGGAAAAAGTGTTTAGAGAGAATTTTCAATTTGTCCGTGTGGAGGAGTGGAGCACAGATGATGGTACACATTTGACATAACCTGATGCCTACTCGTGGGTCCAAGTAATGAGGAACAAATATATATATATATATATATATATAGAGGGGGGGGGAGAAAAATGCAAATGAGAGGTGAGAAGGGAAGGGAAGGGAAGACACAGACGGAAAGAGAGGGTAACAGAGTGAGAAGAGGAGGAGGAAGGAAGGAAAAGGGGAGGTAAGAAGGTGGAGAAAGAGGGAGGAGAAGACAAATTGAAAGAACAGGGTGAGAGGTTTTCTATCCCTCCTCTTCCAGCTCTAAGACTCTCATTAGCAGTATTGATTCACGGCTCTTTAGGTCTTTAGCAGTCAAACGCTCATCTCACACACACACACACACACACACACACATGCACACACACACACACACACACACTGCTGTACTCACATGCAGCGTTCCTCTTCTTATACTAGGACGGGTTATAAAGTGCGACAAGGTCCTCCCTCACATAACATTGAAATTTCAACTATAAATAGAGGCGTATGCATTTTTAATTGTTTTCTTCCTGGCGCCACTTCAACACTACCTGTCATTATCAGTAAGCTTCACAGTCTTACGTTTGAACATACATAACATTACCATCACATTAATAACATTAAAATAGAAAATGATATAATACATTTGAAATCGGAGCTTGTGCTGTTTGTCTAAATCAGGTCCCCACAAAGTTTCTCAGTTATTACGTATTGCTGTAACATTTTTTTTTAATTTACTGACTCTTCCGCAATTAAAACACTGCACATAACATCAAAGAAGAACAGATCTGTAAAGCGAAAAAAAAAGGACACAGACAAAGTATTCAGATCCTACAATAAAGTAAAAGCACTAATGTCTGTACGAGTGTCATTATCAAGAGTACAGTGTTTTACAAAGAACATTCATTTGAAATCATTTTAAAACTACACTGCATCAAGTTGTGTTGTGTATCTATGAGAGACAAATAAATACATTGGGGTGAAAATATTTATCTCTGCAAGGTAATGGGGTAGAAAACCTACATTTGGATTAACACAGTCAAATATACACATATTCCACCACTGTTCTGAAGAAAATGAAGTTGAATTTTTGTGCATTTTACAGCCCAGTAAATGCAGTTCTGTAACTCATTTAGGGTCCTGACCTAAAGTTTTGAAGAAACAGAATCATACTGTAAAAAAAAAAACTAAATAAGACTTTTAATTAAATGTAGTTCAATTGATATCAAAGTAAAGTTAAGGATAAAACTGAAAAGCCAAGCATTTGTAGCAGACTTTCAGACAACAATGCGCCTAAAACATGGTACACACAGACACACACCGGCAGCTCAACTAATAGACTATTGATAAGTTAGCAGGCTGTAAACTGAAGCAGCGCCATGAGTTAATGGGAGCAACACAATGTTCAATGCTTTTCTGGTTCTGCAAAGCAACATGCACGGCTTCTAAACAGCTCTCTCTATCTTCTTAAACAGCTCTTGATAGGATGCTGTCGCTGACTGGGCGATTTCAGCCTTAGCACTCAATGGGTCTGTGCTTATTATGTGTGCATGCATGTGTGGTAAGGCAATAGCTATTGTGTATTGATTTAGTTTTGCCGAGCTAAAACAACCTCTAACAAGGCTCAAAGTGACAGAGAGCACAGTAAGACACTAATGCCTTGTTAACCAGCCTCTTTACTTATGTGATGCACACATATGCACTAATGCATGCACACACACATACAGACACACACACACACACACACACACTGCACTTCAGAGATTTGCTGCTCTGGGTAAAAGGTAAAGAGACCATATTATAAAGATACATAGATGTGCAGCTGTACATATTACATGTGGGAAATTCCCAGACTTACACTTTTTATACACCCTCAACTCATCAAATTTTGGTGTTAATGGTTTCAACTTCACTTCAAACAAGTGTTTCCCATTAAATACAGTATATAAACCTTGGCGGTGTGCCATAACCTATTTTGTTCCACCATAGTCTCTAAACAACCACAAATATTGTGTGGAGGAGAGTGTCACTCTTAACAGCATGGCTTCTGGTTTCTCTATCACACACAGCCTTATTTCATACAGAGAACAGAGCTCTCTTCATTCACACTATCTGTACTCACACAGGGATGATGGTAACATAATATTTTCACTCATTTACTGTTTTGTTTTTTAATACATATAATCATTTTTTAAAAAGAAAAAAAAATATGAACACAGTAGAACACTGCAGACTCTGTCTCAGTCATGAGAAACACACAACTAATAAAATCAATCAATCAATCCGTCCGTTGATTGGTCCCTCGCAGTGAAATTGGATTTCTGCTGCTTCTGCTGTCTTGTTCATTTGGTCAATAACCGCAGCACAAATGAGAGTAGGAACGTAGATCAACTGCTAAATCAAAGGCTTCACCTTTTAGTGCAACTCCCTTCACTACACTTACAAAAAAAAAACATCCTCACCTAACATTTTAACGCAGTAAATAGCTCCGATGCTTCCATTTGATAATTACTACAGTTGCATATGTTGGAGTGAGTCACTTCTTATTTACCATCACTTTGCTAGAGAGCACAAACACTGGACTGTGTTTCAATGGGAACAGGTCATGTGGTCTGAGGAGTCAAGACTGACCCTGTTCCAGAGTAACGGACGTGAAGTGAGGTGGATGAAGTAATTACCCATCATGCCTAGTGCCTACAGTACAAGCCTGTGGAGGCAGTGTTATGATCTAAGGTTCTTCAGCAGGTCTGGTCTAGGTTCAGCACAGTCAGATGTCCAAAAAATAATGGAAATAAATGCTGTGACATTTTAAATAAGCTTGTTGAAATGATGCCGCAGGGAATGTGTGCCATCATCAACAGGTGTGGAACTTTTTTTTTTGTCAGAATGTGTATGAATGAATGAATGAATCAATCAATCAATCAATCAATCAATGAATCAATGTCTTTATTGTCATCGTACATGTGCAAAAGCTATCGTTAAGGTGCCTGACTTTGCCCGTGTGGTGTTTGCGTGCTTAACCACTGACGCCGTGGAGGGAAAACATTGTGTTGTGACTCTGCAAAGTTAACTGCATATAACTGCAAAAACAGTTTCAAAAGTTTGCAGGTTTCATTTATCGCTATTATGCAGTTTTCCCCCATAGTGCCTTGGTGACGTGCATGAACAATTTCTTCCTTAACATCAAATACACATTTTTAATAACAAATTATTACTTCTCCTTCAGTGCACTTTATTTACATAGATAAGTTCATAATGAATTCCTGCCTGTAAGTGCCTGTATGGACAAATAAATCCATTCAATCTCGAATTTTGAGATACACATAAAAACACACACATATACGAAAAAGTCTCCAAGTGGAAGAAAATAAATTTTACTCTACTTTAAAAAGAAGAAATCTTCATTTGACAAACACAGCTCAGGAAATTCCTCTGGTATTTGACAGCAAGAGGAGAAATTTCCAGAAGCACAAATGAGCTGCTGATTATGCACCAACATCCCTCCAAGTAAATAAATAAATTTTTTTTAAAAAAAGGAATGTGTACGCTGCAAAAGCTATATTTAATATCGAATTTTCACCCAGTTTTTTGTTTGTTTTACAGTCAAACTCTCATTTCCATTTGGTTTTCGACGATTAAAATATGCTTTGATAAGTTTTAAGTAAAAAAAAAAAAAGATGAGTTCTAAGTCGACTAAAAGCGCCCACAGTTAGACATAGATTCACAAATGTTCAGGCAAGCATTCACACACACACACACACACACACACACACACACACACACACACACACACACACACACACACACACACACAC
>JAPTYQ010000016.1:6835365-6847210 GCA_029814465.1 Ostorhinchus cyanosoma | reverse complement strand
CCAGTCACCCCTTTTCCCTCTTGCAGGTTGGCACGAGTACGCGCCCGCACACACACACACACACACACACACACACATCCAAAACACACACTGAGCCCCCGTTCTGGCTCCCAGGCCCATGTTCTAAAGCCTGCAGGTGAGGGGGCTTTGTTCGCCCCGAGCAGCTAATGTGCTCAGAGCAAGGGCTCTCCTCCACACACTCCCAAACCCACATATATACACACACTCTGGCTCAATGGTCCAGAAGGAGCACCTTATCTAATCCCATGGTTTATCCTTCAAAAGACTTTCTTTTCCTTTTCTTCTTTGTTCCTCCTCTCTCCTCCTCCCTCTTCATCTCTGTGTCTTTGAGGAACTCGGTGTCAGTGAGAAGCGCCGATGGTTGACGACGCTCTCATTCTATGGGACAGAATCCATCTCCTTGGAGACACACTTTCTCGCAAACACACACATGCGCTCAATACAGCCTTTGAGGAATAATATGCGTCTGCACAAAGCACCCCCCACATGCATACATACACAAAAAGTTTCGCATGCACACACACTATACCCAGTCCCTTTGCACGTAAACCCACACACTCGTCTATCTGCCGTGTCCCCTGTGGCGCTCAGTGATATGTGTAGTCACCAGCGTTTCCTCAGTCCTACCACACACACACACACACACACACACACACACACACACACACACACACACACATACAGACACACACGCACAGATTTGCATCCAATTTACATGTAGACTTGTAGTCACCCCTGCTCAGTTACTGACAGTTTGTCAGACTCAAACCTGCCCTTGGGTTAAATCTATCTTCCCCTGCCGCCGCCGCCGCCGCCGCCACCACCACTACAACCACCCACTCCTCTGCTCTTTCCTTCCATCTTTTTCCGTTTCTTCCTGCCTGTCTCTTCTTCACGTCTTCCTATCATCCTCTCATCATCCACTCTCTCTTATCTGCTTTTTTTCACATTATGACTTCTCACCTCCCCCCATCACGCCTCCTCTTGTCCCACTGGGATACAGTTAGTGTATTTTTTTCCCTTGTACATTATCGTGCACTGTCCACACTGCCTCGGGCAACATTTTTTTCTTTACATGCACACATAAAACTGCAAGTACATCAGGTTGCGTGTTCTTGCTCTGAGCTACAAGACTGAACCATGTATGTGTTTGTTTTAATTGTCAGTGTTGGCGTTTCAAACCGGGAGAAATCAGTTTGAAGAGTTTTTAAGAGCCTCTCAGGTCATGGTAAAAATGACGCCCTGAGTAATTAAACTCCTGCCTTGCAAATTATTTCTCCCACATCAGCAGGAGACGCAGTTACATAACAAGATATAGAGTAGCTCATCTTCATCATCAGCAGATTTTAATACAGTGATTGGCAGGAGGTCGTGTAAATATTCAGGGGCATTACAGTCCATGTTAAGTACGCTACCATTTGACGTCACGCATACACAAAAAAGTGAAAGCGCAGGCAATAATGAACTGGCGTTTACGTTCTCAGACACTTTGGGAGTCAGCAAACAGCACATGCATTTAAATTTCTACTTAAATCCTTATTGTAGATTTCTATCGTTTCCTTTCATTCGTTATTATTATCAAAAATAATGGCATTAGGTCCTGAAACTGACACAGAGAAATCACTCCTTTTCACCATCAAGCAACCATTCAAAACACTTCTTGAGTTTAGTGCGTCTAAAATATGGCTCATAAAATATTTTTGGTGCTGGACCATCCTACTTGTTATAAGGAAAAAAAAAATCAATAGAGTGTTTTTGCAGCAGACGTGTTGACTTGCCAAACCCAAGGTGAAGCTAATAATACAAGTGATGGCTGCCTTCCATTTAGGTGAACCTGCACCGCCTGCCGCTTCACTGGCACGGAAATGATTTATTTGATTTTCAGGTGAGGATTTGTGTATTTCCATGAATTCCCTTTGCTTTGTCATTTTTACAAACTAATAAACTACCCGGTCTGTGAATGACACGGGTCAAAACCTAAAAGAATATTCAGTGTTAATATTAAGCACCAGTTACAGTTTTATCTATCATCTTAACCCATAAAAGAGCCACTGGCGACTAAAAGCATGTACTGATCTAAAATGTCCAATAACATTTGAACCAGTTATCCTATCAATCCGTGTAAATAACTGGTATAAATTGCAGTTTCTCGTCTTTTCACGGTCATCAGATTTGATCCATTTGGACGCTCAGAGGCTCCGTTTAGTGAATATAGAGACATGTCATCTTCTACAACATTGATTCACCGATAAAACCAATGGAGTCTGATCGACGACAGTGGATGGAGATGCTTGTTTTTATGTTCAGTTATTGATATTTTTGCTGAAAAGGTCACGTTTTCTACAGTTTTCTGTGTTTCTGATGTAATAACCCCTGAATTCGCTCTGAGTTTGTATGAACATCTACATGATCAGTGTAATGGAATTTTAATTTTCTTCTCTTTTTTGCTCCTGTGTCCTTTTCCCGAACACCCACCCCCACTGCTTACTAACGTTCCCATACCTTTACCCAAACCCCCACTGCTGAGGGAAAGGTGAGTGTGGGTTAAAACCTGGGGCTCATCACTATCAAAAGACCCTCTGAAGAGACTGGAGGTGTCACTAGCAAATGGAATCCAACTTATAAAAGGTGGATCTTGTGAGAAGTTCTGGGTCTTTTCTTCACAATCGCTGCTCGTGTGCAGAACTGACCTTTCTTGGCAATGAAATAAAATATCGTCGGCTGGCAGAAGTCTTTATTTCATTATTTACCAGCAGCAGAGTAAAAATTGCCATAACATCAGTAAAGTAAATATCAGAAAATACATGATTTTCACAGAAAAATTACAAAATACAGAGGATAGTATTGTAATAAATGATGATAAATCACTTAAAGCACCGTATGACTTTCATCACAATTTTTTCCTAATTTGTAAAAACCCCAGTTTATCCTAATTAACAGTAATCCATTAGTCTTTCCATGCTTACACACCTGAATCACTTCCCTCATGGTGATCAGCTTTGAAGGTAACGCCATCATAAACACAGTCCGCTTGTTTGCATAAACAAACTGAAACGGCTTTTCAGAAATGTTCTTGCAAAGTGCATTGTGGGAATAGGAATTCCACGTTTCTGCAAATTCGCTGTCTCTTTGTGAGCACTGAACCCAAATATCACCTTTACCTCCATCCACTGACTAAACTCATTCTTTAAAACAATCCTGGTGGACTGTATGATTTTACGTTATAGTGATGTAGCTCGTTTTGTTGCCGAAACTATGAGAAACCGTTTTCGTTCCCCACAGTGCACAAAATGTCCAAAAAGGCCCAAGTGACGATCCAAACAAGAGGATTGTGATTCAGGTGCGAAAGTACGGAAACACTAATGGATTAGTGATCATTAGGGTATCACTGAGGTTTTACAAATTTGAAAAAAAAAAAAAAAAGTGTGCTGAAAAAAAAAAATTGCTGAAAGTCATACACTGCTTTAAGAAAGTTTAAATATAGAAAAAATAATTTTTTGGGAACAGTCACAAAAGAAGCCCTGAGTCTTTATGGGTTAAATGAAATGTTTATGATGTACCCATAAAACAAACCCTTTTTTTGCTTTGTTTTCTTTTTTTATGGTGTTTTCATAGAATGGTTTGGTCCTTCCCTCAGGTCTGTGTATAATCTAACATGGTAGATATACATACAGCGCTTTAATTCACATATCTGGGGGATATTTGCGCCACCTATATAAACTATGCATGTAAATCTATGTAAACTAGCTAATGAGGCCAAGTTAGTGGTTAGTTAGTGCTGAATAAAGTCGATAATGTGGTCAGATGGTAGAGCGACCCGTTTAGTGACTGAAGGGTTGGCGGTTTAAATCCTGGCTCCGACTGTCCACGTGTCGAAGTGTCCTTGGGCAAGACATTGAACCCTAATTTTTTTCCCAGTAGGTCTGTGAGGCAGCAGCCGCCTACTGGTGTATGAGTGTGTGTGTGTGAATGTGAGGCTGTGGAAAGCACTTTGAGCACCATGAAGGTGGAAAAAGCGCTATATAAGTGCAGTCCTTTTACTAAAGTCTATGTTTAAATATAATATCCCACATATTGTATTGATTCAAAAGGCAAAAAAAAAAAAACTCAGCCAAACAGTTTAGTTCCTTCCACTGGATTAACATATTTCAGCTGCAACATGTTCTTGAACTGTAACTGATGCAGTGAGTATCTTCTCATTTCTTCAACAAACATCAGCGCATAAAGATTGGACAATGTCAGGATTCATCAGACTTCTGAAGGAGGTTCAGGGAACATCAGGCATCATTTGGCCTCTACAGAGTCCAGACCTGAACCCCACTGAGAACACTGTTACAGACTTTCCACATCAGCCTGACCCTCCCAACCTTAATCAGACCTAAAATTAGTTGCGGACAGAAATAAAAATGTGTTGTGACATTGCGTGTGGGACTGTTTTTGGGCCGGGCTGGTACTAAGTCTTAAATGGAGTTATTTATCATCTCTCATATCCTTCTCTGTGACTGGTGGAGATAAACCTGTTAGGTTAGATCAGAGTCAAATAGTCTCATTTTCTTCCCCCGACAGTCACTTAATGTCACTGAAAATTATAAACTGACTATTCCCATCGTCCTTGTCTTATAGCGAGCATTAAATTCTTTCAGACAGACTTTTAACAGACTACTTACACTAAATCAGTTGTCCCTGGTCCTTCCTGACGCCGTACCCTACCGATGCGGATTCCACTCTGCAGCTCTGCCTGTGCATTCGGTGTTCAGGTCAGTGGGGTCTGTGGAAAAACAAACTTTTCACTAATAAGAACTACTGCTGCTCCACACGGGCGCCCTGTCACTGGGAGGCTGCAGATTAATCTATATTTGAAGTTACATATTGACATTCAAGAGGATTTTTCCACTTATTCTTTTACATTTGTATTGAGGTTCTATTTAAACTGTGAAACAAGGCCTTTATCACATTTCTCATATAGAACGTCTTGCATCAGTCTTGCATCAACTAATGAATTCCATTGTGTTCAAAGTGTTGCATGTATGTCTGCATAATGTTATATTTTAAGGTTGGTATGGCCGACGGTGGTGCCTCTCTGTGAAATAATGACATATACTCTGTTCCTGAGTTCCATTAAAGAGTTCAGGTGTCTGTGCTTTACCTGAACACGGATGTTTCCTGTTTTCCTTTGACATTCCTTCCCTACATTACACAAATATCAGTATCCTACGTCAGTACATTTTCAAAACAGGCTTGTTGATTAAATATTAATGGATTTGAGGAGGTTATTGTTGAGATGTTCTTATTTTACACCATTACAGCCTTTCCACTTCAACACAGATGTGATGTCGATGGACACAGAGAAAAGTCTGTCCTTTGGTTTATTCGTAAAAGACACACAAACTACACGAAAAAAAATGGATGAGAAATCTGGATTGAGCACAAAGAAAAGGCTTAATAAAAATGTGTGGTTTTTTTTCTTTCGTTAATGGATTTTCACACTATGTGAACAGTTTTCGGTAGATTATTTTTGTATTGGTCTTTACATTTAAATAGAAAAAAAATCCAAGGTTCAGTTCACTTTCACACAAACAGCTGCAAAGAATGTCCTTCAATAGCCAAATTTTTACTTTTATGCTTTTTTTCTTCTTTTTTTTTTTTTTTTACTTTTCCTCCACTAAAGATGTTGAATCACTACCTCTGCAACTTCTGACATGTCTGCGATATAAATCCAGCTACTTTTAGTAGAGTTACAGCAGCTGAAATCTAGGGAAAAAATACCAGATTGTGAAAATGTCCAAATCGTTTGATTAAATATAAAGGAGGATGACTTAATGCAGTTGCACACTGCTATGGAAAAGCTGTTTTTCAAGCATGTTTGTATTGTGAGCCACAAAGAAGTGCAGTAGAGCTGTAACAAAATCCAAAAAACAAACACACAAAAAGAAAATCAGTGATCTAGGAGCAGCACAAACCTCCCATCATGGCGAGACATTCTATCAGAAAAAAGCAGACTCTCAGAAAAAATAAAATCAAACCAAAATGCAAAGACATTTTGAAAATCTGGTCATATGTGTTTTACTGACCGTGTAATTCTCCTTTGATTGACACCAGCGTCCTGGGTCAGTTTTCATGCTTCAGTGAACAACGCTAATTTGAATTGTGCAAAATTAAAGTCTTTTGTGCACGGACTTGTAAGGGTTAATATGAGATCTGTCGCCATGGATGACAAGTTCCACTGGTCTTTTACTTGCATATATAAAACAGGAAAAAAAATAATGACATGTTAACCCTCTACCATCGATACAAAGATTTCACACATCGGTGAGAAACTGAAAATTAATAGCAAAATTTGCTCAGTGAGTCAAGATTTGGGTTTTACACTTCAGGATTTTAATTGAAGGCACACATTTCCGTTAGTCGAAGGATTCCAGAACGTTTAGTCCTTCCACATGGGCCCTGTCATGCAAATTTGTGCCCTCCTCAACATATCTGCGCCGGTACGTCTAATCCTGCCTCAGGAGTTCCACTTCAACTGTGATGATGCAGTGAATTAGGTTCACTGACGGAAAAGTTTAATATTTCAAATGGTCAAATGTTCAAAACAAACTTAAAGAATCCTCACTAACAGCATTAACTCTGTGCGTTTGAGATGAGAGACTCAAATCTGTCATTAATGTGAAATCTTTGTATCGATGATAAGGGGGTCAACATGTCATTATTTTTTTCCTGTTTTATAAATGCAAGTTAAAAAACCAATGGAACTTGTCATCCATGGCAACAGATCTCATATTAACCCTTACACTTCCATGCACAAAAGACTTTAATTTTACATAATTCAAATTAGCGTTGTTCACTGAAGCATGAAAACTGACCCAGAGCACTAAAGGGAGAATTACATGGTCAGTAAACACATATGACCAGATTTTCAAAATATCGTCGCTTTTTGTTTTTTTTGAGAGTCTACATTTTTCTGATACACCCCGTATATCCTGAAAACACAGGAAACACTTAGAGATACACTTAAGATTCATGTTCTTTCAGACAGCTTGAATTACAATATACTACCAAAAAAAAAGTAGTTTTTGCTCAGTGATGGCAAAAAAAACTATTGTGTACTTGAAGCCGATGGTCAAATAAATTAAATCAAAATGAACATGTTGTTTTGTGCTGTTTGGTTGTTGGCTCTTATTGTGCCTAAACCCAAAACAGTATTAGAGCTGCACTGCTTTAGTGCTTTACTGTATGTCCACAGGAAGATGTAGTGGGAAGAAAGCATAAGGACATAGAAGTTTGTTGCTTCTAAACTTTATTATTCTGGGAGACTTTGCTGTTGTTTTTCTTGTTTGGTTTGTTTTTTTGGATTGGGCTTTTCTTTGTACACTGTAGACGGAGACAGGAACTACAGGGAGAGACAGGACAGGCTACAAAGAAGAGTCCCCAGTTGGATTCACTGAACCCCTCAGATACTATGAACATAAGTATTTCTTTAGCAATGTGAAGGGAAAATTGCAGGTGTATTGTGAAATGCAACACCTGTAGGTTTTGTATTCAATGTACCTTTTGCTTTTTCCTCCTGTGTTTGTGACACTCATCTTCCAGTGAGAACCTCACCTTCGTTACAGGTCAATGACATTCCAGGATTCATATTCAATGTGTCACTTTGACCATCAATGTCTGTTACAATTGAAGCATCTTGATTTTAAATGACTTAGTTTTTGGGGCACTGCCAATATGTATATTTATTACAGCTGACCTTTTTATAATGTTTTTTGTGCAGATCCGGTGTCGGTCTGTATTGTTGTGCATTTGTTGTGTAGTATGTGCGAAGTCCAGCGACAAACAAAGTGGACAAAGAATAAAAACTGATTCTGACAATTAGCACTGAAAGTCACCTGCAAAATAATAGCTTTTTTTTTTTGCCTTATTCTGAAAAATACAAAGTTCCTAATGAACAGTTTCCGTAGCAAATGAAAATGAATATTCCACTAATATTTTTTCTAAAGTTTCTACTGGAAACCTCCCTCTTTGCTTCCTTCACCTTCTTGAAAAGGTTGGCTTTCTGATATTCTCTTACATCCAATAACCTGTTGATATTCTCTGTCATGATGTTTACCATTCAGTGTGTTTGTCCTTTTGACTGAAATGTGGACTTTTATTTGGAGCATGCATTTTCCACCAGAGAAGGTCTTTGTGTTTGCTTTATCCAACTGTAAACAGGGGTTCGGTTTTGTAGGTAAAACTAGAAACTAGACCTGAATGTGCTGTATATGTTCCAAGAATCCTCATGTAACTGTGATGATATCTTCGCAGGAAAAGGCTCCATTTGAAAATATGGAATATACTGTTAACATGACAGCTGTCAAATTCAGAGTGTATTAATTTTCAGAACACATTTTAGTTTGCATGTTCTCTGTGTCATAAAAAAAAACTCCACTCAGTGATTTTATTTTTCTGTGCAACGATATCTTCCTTTCACTTTTAGGATTAAGGATTTTATGTTTTATGTTATTAAGGTAGTGGCTTAGAATTGTAATCCTTGTCTGAGAAATGATTTCTTTTTTAAAGTAGATTTAAAAAAAGAAAAAAAAAGAAAGAAAGAAATCTTCCCTCTGTGCGCATGAAACCAGAGCTCTTATGTGCTATGCATTTTTTTACAAAAAGTACCCTCTTTTAGATCTTCAGACATGGCCCTGAGAGTCTGCGTTTACTGCAAAATATCATCATTTGATCTGCCCATAGGAGTGTAATGATCTGTTTAGTATGTCAGCAGCATGGCGGTGAATCTGTAATGCAATACGAAATGTTTACTAAACTCGCCCCCATGCACGTTTGATTGTTGATGCAGAGAAGCAGGTTCAAAGAATGAATAAAGATATTACGCTGCAGCGCCACTTCTGTTGCTACCTTCAGTTAATGAGGTTTGTTGATGATAATGACTACGGCAGTGATGGCGATGATGATGATGTAAGCTCTCCGAAACAACCTGGGGAGATCCCAGGAGTTGTTGTTTTAATGAAGAGAGAGAAAGACAGAAACGGTTCATGGCAGCAGACGGAGAAAGTCAAGAGAGCCCGGGGTTTAAGAAGAGACAGAGAGGCCAACAGACACGATGAAAGAATGAAAGTATGAACAGGAGAGGACAAAATAGGGAGATACTAGCCCGGAATATGAAACATGCCAGACTACACTCAATTCATAGCGAACAATAGACATTGTCATTCCCACTCCATCCTTGTTTCTGCTCCTCTAATACTTTTTCCTCAGGTCCCGGCTGGTTGTGCTGATTGTGTTAGCCGCGTGAAAGAATAAGACCCTTTCAGTTGAGTCTGCCTGATACTCAGATGGGACCCTGGTCTGCTCAGTCCTCTTATAGACCAGCTGGATGCTGATAATAACACATACAGTGCTGTCTGGCTACGCCTCATACTTGCCCTGAGAGACAAAAAAAAAGTGAAAAGGAAATGGAGAGATCTACTTGAAGGATTAGGGACACTCAGAGCATGAATATGAAGAAGGACAAAAAGATGAATGTGTAACAAGAAAAAGCAAGGCCACTTTCTCTTTTTTTTTTTTTCGCACAAAGAAGTATATGTAGTGAGAGTTTTTAGTTTAGGAAAGGGAATCAAAGCAGAGATGCAGAAGCAAGAGAAATTAGGTGGAAAAGGGAGAGGGGAAATTGGAAGAGTGCTGAGGAAGATGGGGGAGAAGACCGATTACTTCTGGAAGTGTGAGTCAGTGTGAGTAGATGGAGAAAGCAGCTATAAGCGTACGGTCGGGTGGTCGCAGCAGGTGAACGTAGAATACAGTGGAAACGCTGGCCTTCAGCGCGGAGCGTGGCCCGGTGTTAAAGACGCCCTCTGGTACATACAGCTTTCAGAATGAGAAAGTTGGCATTTAAAACAGACAAGGAAAAGATGCACTTGAGAGATGGATTGATGAGGTGAAGGTGGGATGTTTGGCTTGTCCTGGAAATCAACGTAGGCGTAGATTAAACTGACTGAAAGCTGGAGCGCATGACCGCAGTTAGCATCCACACTGAGAAGCTCCATGTTTTGTACGTGCAACTAAGTTCATCCACAAATGTTTGGAACGCATGTTTTATGAACAACAGGGTTATTTTCCTGTATTCAGACTCTACCATAGCATCACAAGACTTGGCCTGCATTTGTATGCGTGTGTATGTATGTACAGAACTGGCCGCATGTGCTGGAACAATAATGAAACTGGTTTTTCATCCACATCCAAAAATATCCCCTGTAGATTTTCAAACAGTAGGAGCGGAAAGTCAAACAAAAGAAAGACAGAATGAAACATTTGCATTGTAATCCATCAGAAAAGGCGAGGGGAAAATATCTAATACTCATTCAGCCGTGGACACCCTGCTATCTCGGTTTCATCCAGAATGGGGACACTGTAAACAAACCCCTCATTTTATACTATGCTAATGGGACGTAATAATGCAGAACCAACAGATGTTCCAGAACTCTGCTCTGTGGCTGCTAACAATCTTAACTGTCTGATTGCTACATGACTCTCTGAGGTGTACATATGGATGGAACATACTGCTGCAGCTCATGTGTGATTCTGTGTGAACTATCATTTTCCTTCTGACCTGCAAAGTAATCCTCAGATAATTCTTAGAAGGGCTACAGGCTCAAGGCTTTATATCAAAAAACCTGCTGCTAATCTGATACGCCTCCAGACAGAGAGGATGAGAGGAGCTGATGATGCGTGCGGTGATGATATTGATCATCCTGATACGATGAAGATGATACTGATGGCACCGGTCATGATGAACATACGGGGGAAGATGGCAGCCGTAGTGCTAATGATATCCATGATGATAGAATTGGTCATTATTGTCTAATCGGAGCTGGAAATTTGTCTCTGTACCTCAGCTCAGCTGCAGTAAACACATAAATTAAAACTCCACACATAATATGACATTGCAGATTCAGGACAGGTACAGATCCATCCAGTACCATGCAGTCCTAATAGTTCATCTGGTGTTTGGTGGATGCTGACAGTTTCAGGGACAAAGGACCTTTACAAAGGTTGTTTTTGGAAATCTGCATTTTAATGTTGCAGGCTGAGGAGAAGACTTCACAGAGACACAACACGGACTGTAGTTACACGGAAACCTATATTCCACTATCAACCCGCAAATATGTCAGTGTTCTGAATGGGACAGGTATCATTTAAACAAGCACCCTTTGTTTGGATTCTGCATTAGGCCTCTTTCCAAATGGAGCATTTTCCAACTAAGACACATGAGACATGCTGATATTGTTCCAGTTTTGAGTTTTCTCTCCTGTCCCTTCCTGGTGGGCTCTATGGGACCTTACTTCAGAACAAGGTTCCAAGGAGCTTACTTTATTTTGAGGCACGAGATTTTAATCCCATTTGAATAATGCCATTAATTAAACAGTTATCAATTTAAAAGATAATTTCACAACTCAAGAAAATTACTTTGTTGTAAAAGTGATGAAGTATCTGTGAAAATATCCAAATATAACAAAAAGCGTAGATGATGCATGAAACATAATCCAAAGAAAAGTCCACATTCCTGATCAGACGGAGAAACTGTTCTAAACCCATAAAAACCAAAACCATCCACTGAGCTGAACAGTTTCATACCTGTTGATCCACTAATTCTGTCAAAACATGGGGGGAAAAAACTGGTGTAAAATACAGTTTGTCATCTTTTCATGGTCATCAGATATGACGCATTTGGATGTTCAGAGGCTCCGTAGTGAATATGGAAACACCGTCATCTTCTACAACATTGATTCACCAGTAAAACCCATGGACGTGGATCAATGACAGTGGATGGACA
>JAPTYQ010000016.1:6800334-6822834 GCA_029814465.1 Ostorhinchus cyanosoma | reverse complement strand
CGCGGCCGTCATATTTGTTTACCCAGATCTGCGTGGGGACTCTGCGTGGGGACTCTTTGTTTCGTTTTTCTCACAAACGCAAATGTCATCACAGATTGAACGAAGCTAAATCCTAAAAAAAATCTGCATCCACTTGACCTTTTTCTATGACAGCTCAGACATCCCAGAAACACGAGCAGCGCCGTCTCCGTTCTTCTCAGTCCAAACTTAACGCAGAAAACGGGCGCATCCTCCTCAGACCCACAGCAGCTCAACTTGCTGATCCTTCCGCTGCCATTGGCTCCAAATCCACTCAGGTCTCGGGTTTCGGGTCTCGGTGTTCTCTAACTTCTGACCCTCATGGCTGAAACCTGCCTCAGTGTTTCAGTCCGCACATGCCCCCCTGCGCCCTCCACCTATGGCGGCCACGGCACTCACCGGCATCCTTATTCGATGGAAGTCACCCCCTCCCCTCCTCTATCCATCTCTCTCCCTCTTTCGTTGTTTCTGCGCGGGCGGGGTCTGTGGCAGCGCCGTGCCGTGCCGTTCCGTGCCGCGCTCCCTCTGGGGACTTGTGTTGGCTGACTCACTGCGCACTGACTGATGTACGAAGCGTCAAGTCTTCAAACTCTGCTTTTAATGCGGAATAAAACTGGAATTGGAGGAGATGAAATATAGATGATTTATTACAGTTTTCAGACAGAATGAACACCGTGGTGGAACTTCTTTCTTCCTTTGTGTTTATTCTTGTTTTTATTCCTCGCAGTCATCTGGGTTTGACTGAGGCTGGTTTATTTGTGCCACAGCTGGACGCGTAAAGCCTCCACAAAGTTCAGTGTGTGTTTGAAAGCTGCGTTTCTCCTGATGGATGAGAGAAAGGGAGCGTCTGATGGATGGGTGGAACAGTGGAGTCATTTTCCATCAGTGTCCATTAGGCCCAAAGGGCAAAGCAGAGGCTGAAAACCTGTGAGCCATAAACCTCCAGATAGTGGAGTCTGACAGAGCTGCACCCAAGTCTGCCCAAAACGGATCCATCTGTAGGCATTCAGTCTGGGTGAAGGTGGAGGGAGATCTAGTAACTCCACTGTTTCCACAAAGTGCTCCGTGACTTCTGTAACACGTGTCGATAAGTTATCTGTCCGAGAATGAGCCTCAGCGAATCAATCCAGACTCAACGAGATAAGAATTGATTGAAGGAAATTATTTGCAACAAGTTCATTTGCATTATTCAGAAGGGCTAAGGCTCTGCAGCGTTTGCACATGTGGCGCACGGTTCTGGAGAGGAAATACAATGTAGAGGCTCAACAGAATATGGGATGGATTCTGTGGATCCACCAAAGGAGTGCTCCACAGTCACACCGGCTGACTCGTCCCACGCGTCCTGGTCCTAGTGGGGTTTGTTATAAATTTAAACGGAACCTTGCTGCGGCTCCATCTTTCACATCTTATTGTGCCTTTTGGTCGGATCCTTTATGCAAAGTGTCCTAGTTTTGCTTTGCCCTGCAAAGTAATGCCTATAATTTGGGCTGCATGAATTCAGGCAGAGAAAGGCAGGGAACCAATGCACCCCCATAACCCAAATACAGCTGCATGTTGTCCGCCTCCGTGGATGAATTATTCAACATCTGTCTGAGGCGTGCATATGTAAACAGGTGGATAGTCTCCTGATGGCTTTTTTTAAAAAGAAGGGAGCCACTACACACCAAAGACATCCTTCACCTTAGCGCCATGCTTTTCCATTCTCGGCTGTGTCACTTTTAAAGTGAGTCTAAATCTCATGAAAGCTGTGCAGACTAAACAGTATTGACTGGTCTTGGATTTTAAGGCCTCATAGGTGATCCTAAATCTGTATAAATATGCATGTCAGTGTGCAGAGTCATCCTTCTTAAAAGGGCATTTAATCCTAGAATATGCAGTTGGATAAATCTTATGTTTTCCTGCAAAAAGACATGAATTATAAACGGTGGAGACTTCCAAATGTGAAAAGACTTCACCAAGTTCACGGATCTTCAAAAGTGGTACCATCAACAGCCACTCAATGCTGGTCCCCATACGCCTCCATTCAACTCTAGGAATATAGGTCAGTGTTCCAGGAGTCATTCTTTGTGTTTGGACTTTCTGATCCTTAAGTCATCCATCATTAAGAGTTTGGACATTTGCATTTCAGACTTTGCAGGCTTTTTCTCACCTGCCAAATTGGACATTCTGAGATTCTCTTTATTGAAATAAACGTCTTTTTTCCTGTCAGACAGCTCTAGTGTGGTTGTGGTTAAGAGGTGATTCGAAGAAGACTGCAAATCAATCTGATTACTCAAGTGTTTGATGAAATCTACTATTCCACCCTGTCAGAGCTATAGTGTTAGCATTAGCTCATCCATGAGCCCTGGAGCTTTGTCCATAAATTCCCTCATCACTTCTGGCACGAAGAACAAGACAACATCCAAAAACACAAACCCCTGACTTCATCTGAAAACAATTATTTGATGATGTATCTTATTTATTTCTATTTGTATTTCCATTTGCTCCATCCGCTTTTTTCTACACATGCTGCAGACCTGAAGCAAAACAGTTGAATAAATGCGTTTTTAAGTTGTGGACTCAGAAACGGCCCCTTTTATCAGGCATCAGTGAACTTTACCACAGTCGACCTGTTATTCCTTGATTCAAACATAACAGATTCTCCTCAAACAGAATTCTTGAACTGCTTGGCCACCCCCATACTCCTTCAGCCAGAGCCAAGCTTGATTTAGGGTTGTGCGTTTGTGTGTGGCCTTGGAGTTGGTCGATAGTTGCTTGATTAGAGACCGCAGCACTTATGTAAATAAATGTTGCCAGATGTGGTGGGACCAGTCACCCACATGGTTTCGTTTAAGCTCCGGCATGCACACTGTGCAGGAGGAAGCCAGGGACATCCCAAAGGTCTCCAATCAGTAAACAAATACCAAAACCCAAGAATGTCTAAGTCGTACATTTTGCAATATGACTATTGGATCAGGGTAATATCTAGTAAACAAGCTCTCCGTCAGTTCCCTGAAACACATTTATTAAGGCCTATTCTGCATTTTCCAACATTTTGTTAGTTAGATGTCCTTGATGCTTTTTAAATGTCTGACAGATCCAAACTGTATTAAGGTACTACTTCTGCAAGCCAGGAATTTGCAAACCCCCCCAAAAAACATCACAAATCTATGTTTGGATCGTCTTGCTTTGATTTACCCCTTCCACCCAATTATGCAATCCCTTTGCATTTGAATATATTCCAAGCAGTATTCCATGTAGGCTGATCTCTGCTCTGAATTTCTCTCGGTGCAGACTGAAATTTGGAGTAAACAAGAGTGTGAGGTAGCAAAGCGGCTTCAAAGTCTCTGCTATGGCGTCTGCTGTAAGGCTGGGACACACTGAATCTCAAAACTCGAGATTAGCATGAGAAGCCAAGATGTGGTTCATGGTCTTTGGAGAAAACTGGCTGTTCAGATAACACACAGGTCGCACTCGTACCAACAAGCTGCTGTTGGTTTCACCCAGGAAGTTCATCTTCACACTGGGATGTGCTTTAACTGTGACCTTCAGAGCGTTGTTTCTAATGCAAAGACAGAACAGCAGAGGGAACAAGTGCCACTGCTGCAGGGTAGACTTCACTATATTTATACCCCAACTCCACGAGGTGCTGGGATTATACAGGAAAATCCAGCTCTCAGCCAAATAAAGACACCACTGGACTCAACTCCCAGTTTTCTGTCATTTGTCCCTTTCTCAAAAGGCAGAGAAGATCTGAGGTTAATCCTCTCCTCCGCTCTGTGAGGAAGTCGAAGGAGGAAGGGGGAAAAAAAAGCGAATAATGCCAGAAAGCCCAAGGAGGCACTTGAGATTAAGCCACTGACTATTGACATTGCGTGAGTGGCAGGTAAAGTCACCTCTGTTCACCAGGCTTTGATTACAACTGGAGAACAAGACCTCCCCCTAGTGGTAGAGGAGGGGTATAACCACAGGATGGCGCCAGGACAGGGTTCCCACAGAAATCTACTTTTTTCCTTCTTGGTTTTATAGACCATTAACATTTTCCACAAGTATTTAAGTACATGAGCAGGAGTTTCCCTCAGTTTACTCAAAATCAAACCTGTTTCGTTTTGCAATTTTCACTTAGTGAAACATATTCACTTCAAATAATCAGAAAAATATGAAGTTAATCTACAGGTTGGAGTAAAAATCTTTCTTCAAAATTAATAAAAAAAGCCAATCCAGCAAACCCTCCAAAGGAAAACTAAATTAGAATCTTTATTCACATAACTTGCCTAAATCTAAGTCTCAGCTCTATTGGTTTTGTGGATTTCATTGACAGAATTTAGCACAAACTCAGGTGACAAAATGAACCCCCGGTGAGGCTGATGGATGTACTCCAATGCAAAGGACAAAAACCTGAAAATCAGCTCTGAAATGTGGAATTACATCCTTTTTTGCATCAGGATTCCAAGACTTTTCAGGCAAACACAAAAATTTAATTCTAATATTTCCAAACTGTTTTTTTTTTTTTTTACATGACCTTCATGATTGATTTCCTGGTTCTTTATGGCTGTGGGAACCCTGGCAGGTTGTTTTTTTTCACATCGCATGTCCATGTGCAGCTTGGTGGTAAAAACATGGAGGCCAGATCCTCCAAATAACTTAACTCATGATTATTTCTGTCCTTACTCATATTCGACAGATAAACTGCTAAAACTGAAAGGTCAAAGCAAGGCACAGGAGGATGGGGGGGATTATTCTGAATCACTGAGAATAGCGAGTAACCAGCGTTGCATATCAAATTAACTCCACACCCTGCTGTCATCACAGTGGGATTGAGTTCTGCCCAGATGATCAAATCAGTCAAGTTTCAAATGGGATGAGTATAAAGTTGGAAACATAGTAAAGGATTAAAAAACAAAAACAAACCCACCAATAGTAAACAGGATGGGGAAATATGAAAATGTTACGAGATGTTAACTGATACAAAGCAGCAGTTACATAGGACAGCGAGGAAGAGACAGAAACCAAATGAGGCCAGATGAAAGAAGAAACAAACTGAAGATTTATTGAAGGCAGCAGAAGATGCAAGAGACAAGAACAGAATGGCAAAAGGGGGGAGGGGGGAGCGGGGCACATACAGAGACACTTCTGTGTTCAGATAGGTTTAATGTCTTTGTGTTACAAAAGTTTGTTTTTGCAGCTCAGGAGAGCTTGTATAGGTCTGTACTGTTTTATCAAAATATACATGTTTTGAACGTAAAGTGGATATAATCCAAATGATTTTGTGGTACAAAAACATGAATATATACAACCATCAACCCCCGCTTTCATACAATAATCCCACCCCGCCCCCATATAAAAAAAGGAGAAAAATAAAAGCTTTGAACAAACATCGAAAGGCATAAATCTTCTACTGTCGACATCACAGATAGGACTGTGGTTCAATTAAGTATCTGTTCTAAAGCATTGTCTACCAAAGTAGGCTCTTTGTAAAGTAAATCAAAAAAGGGGTACAATATACAGTATATGATGTTACGCAAAAGATAATTTAACTTCATGTGACTTTTGTCCAAGGCATCTGAAAAATGCAAACAAAAAATAGAGATAACTGAAGCTCTGTGTGTGTGTGTATGTATGTGTGTGTATATATGTGTGTTAAACTGCAGGAATGTGAATCTGTAGAAATCACAACACTACAAAACAGCAGGGGTAGAAGATACTTTGGTCCTTAACAGCAATAACCGTCTGTGGCTACATGAAGCTTCGTTAAACCATGCATATTAATCTTTTACAAAAATAGAAACAGAGCGCATCTGTATCTGGTCCAAGATTACAGTGGTCAAAGCTGTAGAAACTCGTGCTTTGAGGCACACAGGAATAGGTGACGTTTTAAGACTTGTGTGATGGTTCCCACTTGGACCAATCATTCTCGAAAAGTGCACTACGCGACCTGACTGTGGTGCTTTTGGGACACAGACAGGGAATGGGGGTGAGCTAGCTCGCCCTGTTTATCCTGAATTTAAGAGAAAAAAAGTCAAAGGTACACTGGGTTTTTAAACACAGCACAAGACTGTCCTTACTGTCAGCTGACAAATGCCTCAGAGTTGCCCTCGTGGGTAAGATTACCTGAATGAAATGGGCTTAAGGCATCTTTGCAGACAGGCAAGAGCGAGGGGGGAAAAAACCTGAACGAGAGGCAAACAAAGTCAACTTAAAAGTGTTTTCCAATTAAAAACACAAGGCGACGTGCTGATAATCAAACCCAGTGGCTACCCATTAAGCTTCAAAGTGATACACATGTAAATTCTAAAATAAAAGAAAAGATAAATGAATATATAGATGTCCACATATAGATGGACATAGTAAGGTTAAATGAGGCCCCGTACACCACTGTCCATCCTGATAAAGGACAAAAGGGATATGAATTGGGACTAAAGGACAGGCAGGCTGGGTACAGCTCTACACCTGCCACGATACAGCTAAACAGAGCTACATTACCTAGCACAGATATTAGGCATCTATTTGACTTACATTCATAGTTTCTACATACATATAATGGGCTATATGTGTACAAATTCTGATATAAAAATTTGTGATTTTCAGAAGAAACTGGAGTCTGAATGAGCCACTTTCCCCTATTCCTTTCAATGCTGGTATATACCAAAAGGCAAAAGACAGGTTTTTTTGTTGTTTTTTCTTTTAGAAGCCACATCTTTTCCAAATGAAGCCAGAACGACGCTTAAGGCAATCTGGTTGGGGAAAAGTAAGGCACAAGACTGTAGCTGAGAGGAAAGCCCCCTCTTGTTGAATGATCTCAAATAGTGGTATGGATCCCCTGAAGCAAGTAATAGGGTTTGTAAGCAAAGTTAAAATGAACACGGATACTAGTATGTTAATTGTCGGATGGTCTCTGAGCCCCAAAAAAACAATACAAAAAAAAAAATAAAATCCTTAAGTCTCAAACTATTTCTGACTGGCCAAAATGATTCAAAGTGGCATTTTAAGAAGGCACACAGATATAAATACCAAACCAACTAAAGTCAAAGGAACAGGAATGCTGAAGTGTGTCTGTGAATATGATTCATCCACCTAAGTATACATCTGCGGTGGAGGTGTATCTTTTTTTTTTCCTAACGAAATTTGGTCTAAAGTGACAGCGAATCAGCTTCCCCTACTTCACCTCCAATATAAGATGTTTCATTGCAGAATTTTGCTCCCTTACCCCATTTAACAACAGCTAATGCAACAAAAATTAACCAACTTGAGTACAGACAACCTATAAATAAGAAGCTCGATCTGATTCCACTTATCGATTGCTGGGTCCAGAATGGAGCAACTGATATTTGTTCACAATATCATTTGGGCTGGCATCAGCGTCAAGAATAATGCAAGAATGATCAAACGTTTTCACATTTAACCACATCGATAGTACACGGGAAAACAAAATGTTCAACTGACAAAATCCATCTGTGATGCAATGAAAGAACAAAGTCAATTGTAACAAACCCATTAAAAGCCCTAGAATCACCTTGAACTAGCAGCGAGAGAAATGGTCATATTCAATTTTTTTTTTTTTTTTTACAAACAGGAACTGACCAAGTCCAAGCAGGAAAAAACAAAGACTGATTTCAACATACATTTGTCTCTTTACATATAATGACAAGTGTCAGTGCTCCATTAAGACCTACAAACCACAATGTGTAAACAGAATCGGCCAGATCTGAACCCCAAACCTCAATGATGGTAACGATTTAAAAAGGGCGCAACAATTCTGCAAAGAAAACAACTATAAATTATGTAATGGTGGTCGTTTCCACTGAATGTGACTTTGAGAAAAGCAACATTCAGGTGGTGCTTGAACTGGAGGGAGAGAAAGCAAAGGCACTCAGATGGTGGACTTTGAGAAAGACACTCGGAGGTGGTGATTCTCTCCCAGATCATGGTTGTGGAACTCGATGAGGGACTCGATGGCCTCCTCGACAGAGCCCATCTGGATCAGTGCCATCTTACGGTCCTTTCTGTTAATGAAAACATGCCTCATTTAATAACACATTTTCCACTTTTGTGTGAGTTTCTTTCCATTTTGCTGGAATATACTCGAACTACAAGGGCACTTACAGAAAATAAAAATGTTACTAGTGATAAAAAAAAAAAAGTCATGATAAAAAAACCACTAAAATACTTGTCTTTGTAGATTACGTAGATATAAAATTAAACATAGGGCTGCAGGACTTACTGAAAGAACTTGAAGGCCTTGACTGTGGCTCCTGAGCTGGCGAAAAGCCTCCTGAGGTCATCCTCTACAACAGAAGGTCTGAAACAAAACAAAAACAATCAGCATCCTTTTACTTCTGCATACTATGGTACAGGAAATAGAGTCTCACATTAAATATAAACAAAATCACTCAATCATAAAGGGAAAAGAAAAAAAAAACGGCATCTTAGTGCATGGCATTGAAAATGAGACTCTAGCAGCAGCACTCACGGTATGTTAGAGAGGTGGAGTGTTGCAGAAGGTGGAAAGATGTTAGAGTAATTTTTGGAGCCAGGCTTCTTGAAGCGGTGCAGTGGTGAATTGCTGTAGTCCTTTGTGAGGCCCTGGTCCTCGTGGCCTTCTCTGGGCAGCTGCACTGTTGTGTGCTTGGACAATGTCACGCGCATGGCCCTGCCGTGAAGCCGCTGGCCGTTCAGATGGCTCATAGCTGCAAAAAACATTTGATAAAAAAAAAAGTCAACACTTCTTTTGAAGTGTGTCTACAAAGCGCTATGCATACACAGCCTGGTTCACTCTACCACTTTAGAAAAAGGATTACTCATGAATGATTAAAACATCAATTTATAAAGCATTTTTTCCCGTATACTTTAAATTTTTGTTGTGACGATGTTATTCTTACATCTCAGAGCAAAAACTGCCATTGATTTTATCTGTAAAACTACGTTTTTAATCCACTTTCATCTATATTTTTGCAATTCTTTTTATTGCCTCAGTCATCAAATACACAAATACAGTATATATGATGCAACATATCATCACATTTGAGGCAATATCGGATCATGAAGACCTTTCAAGTATTAACATGATAGAGGGATAAAAAAAAATAAATCTAAAAATGTACACAAAGGAACCAATCAATTCTTTCCACTTCAAAGATAATTATCTAATCAATTAATTTATCTATATGCCACCAGTCATATTCTAATATACTTTCTTTCTACACTCAGATTCCATAAATACCAATTTAAACTAAATTTTTTTTTTAAGTGTTCACAATGCTATGAATTTGCCACTAAAACGGAATCACAGGTGCTCCAAAATATATCAAAAGGGTTGCCTGCGTGTTCCCACAACATCTCTACTAATCTGTCTGATTTGAATAGAATTTCTTTTGGGAGTGACAACAAAAATAGCATCTAACAAAATACTACGTACAAATTGCGGAGCTTTTCATTTTCCACAGTTGCTTTACAGTCGCTTCTTATTTGTTCGGTGTAATTGTCATGTTGCCCTAATTCTCGATTTAACAATGGATGCGCCTTCTGTTGAGTCAAATGTAATTTTAAGACTTTTTCTAAGGACTGCCTTCATATGCCTGAGAACTCCTTCAAGGATTTGTAAAGAACTTATATATTCTGTAGGCCAATCCAATCCTAGTCTCACAGTTTTTTTTTTTTTTAATCTATGATCTTGTTTGTCTTGTACTTGCATTCCAAAATTTTATTGAATAAATAACATGGATCATTACAATCTGTGGAGGTGGCCCACCAATAACCAATCCCTTACCACTGTATTAAACTAGCATTCCTTTTCCAAATCGATCTTTAACTTTGTAACTAAAGAGTACCTCTACTAAGTACATAACGTGGGCCACCTTTTAATAGTCTTTGAGGAATCGAAGAGCTAAATGGGAAACAATTACAGCAATTTTAAGTATTTTTAAAAAAAATAATAGTGTCATATCATATCCCATCCTAGCTTCATAAACATGTTACGTTGCAGTCATGTTAAATTGCTAATGGTTGTGAAAAAGATCCTAAATTTCTGACAGTTGCAATTTTGTCATCATTAGTTTCTTCCCATTATATCCCTTTATTTTTTCATCTTTTGCCTGAGACAGTCCAAAATTTCAAAGTCTATAACCAATCTTAATATACTTTGGCAGTGTACTCACCCTGATCAATCCAATGCATGAACTGAAACTTAACAGTGGTACAAAATTGCATCTATATCTATCTTCCATATAATCTTTTTTAAGCCATTACTTCTACTCCTTTCTGAAAATACTGCTTTAATATACTTGTTCATGGTAAAGTAAATATTCTGAAAGGTATCTATTCAAAAGGCAGACCTGTCTATTCTGCTTGGTACAATACAATTATTTGAGGGAGGGAAAAAAAGAAGATCAAAGAAAAGCTTGATCAAAGGAAGCAAATAGTGTTTTGGTGGGGCATGAGTGTAGCTACCTAGCTGAGCCTGTGTGCCATCAGACATCTGGATCAGAGCATTCTCCTTTTTATTGAACAGGATCTTCACTCTCATCACATCGCCATACACACCTAGGGAGGAAGCGGGAAGAGTCATAAAACAAGTACACCACACAAATAAAAACAGTCTGAGACAAGAGTCACACAGTCAATCACAGCAACAAAAAGGAGGTAAAATAATCAGATATTACTCCAGCTACTAAATGAGCACTTACTAATCGATAAGACTACACTATGGAATTTCTGGCGAATTCTGAATCAAATCTCTAACCCTACACAGGTCCTTTTAGGCAATTATACAGATTCTGACATCTAAAGTGGTTAGGCTTCAAGAAGGGGAGACGGTAATTTGAAGGTAAAAGAATCAGTTAAAAAAATGAGTTGTTCTGATAGGTTTTTGATTACCTTACAGGGAAGAAAAAGTTGATACTTTAAGAGACATGCAAGAATAAACTAAACATGCACATACCTACATTAGAGTAATTGAGACACTGTAAAAGAACAATATGGTGACATAACCCCAAGGATATGTCAACTCACGACCACTAAAAAAAGCAGCAGCATTTCAGGGCTTTATGTAATATTTCTGAGTGACTTAAGGCTACATGGGAGAGAATTAACCAAACAGCATCAAATTGTACTGTGCAGGGCCAAATGAAATGCACACTTATGTACTTCCTAAGGGTGGTGCTTCAGAATTTAGATCGGTTTCCTGCTTCATTCCAGAGCAAAATGATCCTCAGGTTTCTATTTAGTGGGGCAATATTTGCATTGAGGGGCTGTGCTCTTTGAAGATGAAAAATGTTTTCTGCCCATGGACTGTAACCAGAGCTGCTTAAAATTAAATGAAATGCTGCAGCTTTGTTGCAGTGTTCTCACCTTACTTTCCTCACACAAACCCACAACAACCAAAACAGGATATACAAATCCCCAAAACAAACAGATACCCCCACCCTTCATAGCCCTGTTGCCTGATGACAAGCCATCAGTGGTTAAAAAAATAAAATTAAGAAAAAAAAGCAAACATCATGAGACAAGACATGCCCACCTTGCCGGGTAACAGTAGTCATAAAAAAGGAGATGAAAGGATGATAACGTACCGAAAAGAATAAAGAGGCAGTGTGGCGTAACGCTCTTTAGAGACAGCAGGGGGAGCAGCGGGGCAGGGGGCCAAAAGGGGAGAGGGAACAGGGGACAGGGGAAAAGAGACGGAGCGGAGTGGAGGACAGTGGAGTGGAGTCGGGACATGTCCGCAGGCCACAGGCAGCGAGGTCCACAGGAAGGCCACAGTACCATGGAGGAAGGAGAGGCATGAGGGACAAGGAAAATGTCATGGACAGGAAGGACAGAAGAGGAAGAGTCAGACAGTAGAATGGAGGTAGAGAAACAGTTGAAAATGTGAAAGAAAGACATAAGATGGTGGCAGGATATTTGAGACGTTGGTCCAAAGAGGTGCCAATGTTGTGTTTTTGTTTTCAATTGGTGGATGGTGTCCAAATTAGAGACAATGGAGAGGGGAGATAGAGGATTGGTTGGGTGGGTGAAGGAGGAGTTGGTATAGAGGTAATAGGAGTGGCAAAGGGGAGGAGGACAGAGGGAATAATTGGTCATGGGGCGTGCAGTCAGTTGGCAAGAGGGGTTTTAAAACAAAAAAGAGGAAGAGATGGACAGAGACAGAAGAGAGAGAGAAAGGAAGTAAAAAACAAGGTCAGTACACAAAGAAATGTAGTGCTTCAGACAGTAGAATTGGCTAAATTAAAATGCACTGTCACTATGGGAACACTAGGAGAAAAAGAAGAGAAAAAAAAGATTAACAATGAAATACAGAAAAAAGGCAGAGACAATATGTACTTTTAAATGACATGTGGTGTTTGTTTATATTATCTACAATTTACCATTACAATTAAAACAATCAAATCTGAATGTAAGTTTCAGTAACCCTATCCCAACATCAATACTGTTCTTAAAATTAACATACTTAATAGTACTGACTATGCAACTACTGTAAATGTAATGATTATGAGAGACTACTTACACGTTCTGCACACTATGCATAGGTTAAAAAAAAACACACCACTATAATGGACATGATGTGATTCTTTGAGAAATACAAAATGAAAAAGTAATATTGTCTCTCCATCAACTCAAGAATGATTTCAACTAATGGACAAAAATGAAGATATGAAATGGTAAGTTTTTTTAAAAAAAAAGAAGTTAGTGTTTTGAATAAACTTAAAATTCACAGTGAGCAAAGTGGCAGGTCAGAAATGCAGCAGGTTTGGTCAAACACAGAGAGGTCCTGAAAGAGAAGAGGTTTTTGTCTAACAACTGCCTCATTTAAAATATACTCCAACTAGTCACCACATGTAGATGAACGGTGAGGGTAAAACACTGGACTTCTTGAACAGATGGATCCAGTACCAGCAACCATAGTGCAAAAACAAATGACGCTGTATTTTCTATTATTCTTTTTTTAATGTGGCTCATCATAAGCATTGACAGAGGGATGATGTAAACCTGTTTGAGCCTGGTTAAGTGTACTGACCTCAGGGTTCAGATTGCTGACCAATAAGACGTTGTGTCCTCCAGAGGCATGAAGCCCTGACAGTCCAAGTCGGCTGGCTGCTGCTGCTGCAGCCGCCATGCCGGTGTGTCCCACACCCAGGGATGCAAGAGCACTAGGAATTCCAGGCACTGACAGACCTACATAAAAGATTCATTATTTGGATCTCTTCATCAAGCATACTGAAGGAACACAGAGTTAAAACATTGTCAATATTTGAGCTGCAGGCCTGACAAGGTTCTTGTACTTACCTGCTTGCTGTATAGCAAACGTTGGGGGGAAAGCATGAGCTCCACCATAAGGAGTGGCTGAAATGATGCCCGGAGCAGCTGTGACAGATGAACATGAATAATATTTCAACGCCAAATGCATACTCATAATAGAAAAATGGTGTAAGAAAAAAACTGATCAAGGATATATTCAAGTAACTAAAACTTAGAAATGCTTTTTAAGACAATTTTAGTATAATCAAACACATTCTTTATGTCGAGTCTCAGTCTTACCAAATGCAGCAGCAGCCATGGTCTGGTGGTCAATGGAAGGCTGTGAATCTGCAGTGGGGAGGTCTGGTCGAGTGTAGTCCCTGCTCTTGTCATTGTTGTACTTGACATTGAGGCTGGTGAGCTTAGAGAAGCTGATCCTCAGAGTGCAGCACGCATTGTAGATGTTCTGTCCATCCAGAGACTAAGGCAGATGTTAGACCATTAAATATAACAATGTATGAGGTGTGTTTTACACAGGTAACAAAGTATCATGTTAAGTCCCTTAAGGGTTTACTTCACAATGGTCAGATCACATAGTTAACAGGTGGCAGCAAACTGAGGCAAAAATAGTAAGATGATCAACACTGGATGTACTCGTCTTACCAGTTTAGCATGTTGGGCTGTCATGCCATCAGCATACTGGATCAGAGCTTGGAACTGGTTATTCTTAGTAAAAGTGATGATCTTTAGCACAGTGCCAAACTTTGAGAAAATCTATAGAACAGAAGACAGTATTAACGAAATAAAAACCACCACTATCGTAACAATCTACTGAGTACATGTCTGCACAAGTTAAAATATGCCGCTGATGTTCCAGAGAACAATTAAAGTAGCATGCAAAAAGTCATGAGAGTTCCAAAGAACTCAAGGATTGGCAACTACATGAAATATAATCTTGAAAATTAACCCTCTGAAAAACAGCAGCACAGCACAAACCATAAATGATAAATGCTCACTGTACCTGGTGTAGTACATCCAGGGTGACTGGGTAGAAAAGGTTTTCCACTATGACTCTTAGTACAGGGCTTTGGGCTGTCGCTCCTCCCACACTTCCTGCATCTGTAGCAATAGCCATGCTTCCCATCCCACCTCCATGCAGAGCATTGACTGCCTGCAGAGCTGCCTGGGCACGCTGGGGAGAAAAAGCAGAGGAAAAAAAATATCCAGGTGCAATTAATTAGCATGCAACATGTACAAACAACTACAATTTAGTAACCTTCACACAACATTACACTGCCTTAGGAGGATGAAAACATTCATTCCATTCAGAAAATGTATGCATTCAGAATTTAGCAAATATTTTAAACCTCTGCGTCTTCGAAGGACTACATGTTAAAGTAAGCAAAAAAATAACTTTTCAAGTTGACAGCATTTGAGAGAGCAAGCCCTTACCACTTGGTTGGGGGAATTGTCCGTCTTGAGCTCCTTATGGGTTGAGTATTGCATGTAAATGGGGTGGTTTCTGATGACAGGAGTGACAGAGGAGTAGTAGCTCACCATAGTCTGTGCACACTCCTCACTGTTCAGCTCCAAGAATGCCTTCAAGGGATGAGCAGAAAAATACGACAAAATTGTTCTCAGCATTATAAATGGTAAGGTTCAACTGTGCTGATCCTTATGTTAGTCTTCTTTCCTGTATCACTATTTATTTCTTTATATAGTATCGCTATAGTTTGAAGAATAATTACTATTACTCATCATACTGGATTAAACGCTACACACCACACTTGTTTAAAAATGAAACTTCTTGCATTTAAAAACGAGAAGAAGAGATTCAATGACTTCCTCTGGGAATTCTTAACACCTAAAGTCCCCTCCCTACCAAATAAACCACAGGGAAGGGATAAAAGGGCCACTGTCATCATTTTCGTATGAGAATAAAGGCCTAGAAAGCCGATACCCTGCTCGCAGACTAAAGAGAAATGTCACACAGCTCTAGTCATACAAGTTTGGTGAGTACACCAGGATGTAGCAGTCCTTACCTGGTTTTTCCCTTTGAGCATCAGCAGATTAGTGACCTTCCCAAAGGGCAGTCCCAGGCCAATAACCTCAGCCTCATTTATGTCGTTGGGCAGTTTGCGCACATGGACGACGCGTGACGGAACACCAGGGCTGCGGACGTCACCTTTGAATTTTTTGCTGTCGTTGCCATTGGCTGCAGCAGGAAACAGAAGCAGATACAATCAGTGGGGGAACAGAAGGCTCTGGTTCTTTCTTGAATAATGGATTGCTTGTCATGGCAACACAAACAACACAGGCACGACAAGCACTTCAATAAAAAAAGGACTCGCCCCTCCATGGCAACCCCCCTACCTGAGTTCATGATATAGGGTCCGTTGGATATGCAAGAAGAAAAGAGTTCGTCGGATCCCCTCTGCAGAAAGAGAAAAAAAACAATGGTTCACTTCAGTGCACCTACCAATGAGGACACAGCACGGCAGGTGGAGAGCACAGCTCTCATATTACCTGGGCCATTGTGTGATAAAGCAGGCAGGAAGTAATCTGATAACCAAAAGAGGATCGAGCAAACACAGTTGAGAAGAGCTTCCATCTCCTTACTAGGAAGAACTCACTGACTTAGCTTGCAGGTACATTTAAATTCCCACTGTAATTATGCGTCCTAATTTTAGATGTTCATGTTTTATTAATTATAGAGTATAATTTCACACTCATACACTAAATGAGATGCTGCAGCTTAGTTATTTCAGAAGACTTTTATACCAGATTACCCTCATGCAGGAACAGCTATAAGGCTAACCGACATCAGCCAGCAGTTGTGGCTTTGCAGCAGCAAACTAATATGAGCCATCATCTCATTATTCACCATCAAAAGAAAGGATAACATACTGAAACCCTCTGACAAGATGTGGATACTCCCAGGCCACACTAGTTTACTGTCCTCTGAAACAGCCTTCTCTCAACTCTCTCTTTAGTAGATATAAAGTGCTGTTTCAGGGCTGTTCGTTTCTGTGTGTGTGTGTTTGTGGTTGTGTGTGATGAAGTACAGCAGTCACAAGAAGTGGCTCAGCAGCCTAAGCTCTACAACACTCTACAATGAAGGTCCTGTTCAAGCTGAGACTAGGGGCATTGTTACACGGCGGCACACACACATATTGAGCCTGGAGGACTCTCTGGGAGTTGAAGAGCCCAGGGCAATTTAACATCAACCAGTGATACAGGTTTACTAACATTCTTCTGCACCTTGTGAATCAGTCTTAGTACATGTAGAGTAAAGGGTTATTTTTTTTTCCAGGGTGAAGTCCACACACAGAGGAAACAAAATAAGAAACTCATCTAAGAACAAAATACATTTTCAAATAAGGGTGTGGGATTTGTGGGCTGTATGTTTGCTGCGATTCACAACATTTTGTCCAGTAGTGTAAACTCTCCTTTGACTTCCAGATGGTTTGGCTGACTCCCACACAAGGCGAACACAAATGGGATCTGCTTAATTCATGACTTAAGCAAAAAGAAACATTCCTGTCTTTTCCCAGTGCATTGAGGATTGCCCTTTTTTTTGGAGGGGGGGGGGGGGTTCTTGGAGAATATTCAGATAGATTTTCAAATGGAATGCATATGTAGAAAGCAATTAAGACAGCTAAATTATCTTCTCTGTTGTGTTGTGAAAGGCCCTAAAGAGGACTGCAAATCAGTCTCGCAGTAGATACATAGGCGATGGAATAAACTATTAAAAATGTGACACAAAATAACAAATATGACAAGAAAATATGTAAAAACAATGTTATTGTGTGACACATTGGCCAAGGGCAGATGTGTGTCATGACAAATGAAGGAAGTGGCTCCAGTCTGACTCCATGGTTGCGGGCAAGGAAGAGCAGCAAAATATCAGGCCTGCTTCCAAGGTTTAGCTAAACTTCCTCCTGAGGACTGATGATTACTGTTCCATGGTAGGGCTTGCTTTCCCTCTCCCCCAACTTCCTCATTCTAATAATAGCCAGAGCTAAGACAGTCTACAGTGCCAGGCAGGAACATTAACTCAGATACAAAAGAGAGGATTGTGTTACAACTGACACAAGAACGTACCTATAGCTTTGAGAAAGTGTTTGAGAGTGCTCAACAAACCTGAAAGTTTAGGTACAAAACAGATGGAAGAAAACTGTGCTTTTTTAGGGCCTTTTAGTTTACTCCATCATTGGTCCAAACCCTTTTTCCAAAACACACTAACTAAATGGGCATCAACTTGTTCGATGCTTTGTTTTCTCACAATGCTGACAGTGTAATTGTAACCTTCAGGGGATGATGACACATTGCTGGCTCACATGACGAATCTTGTGCAGCTTCCTCTCACTTACAATAGCATAGGCCTACCTCAGACTTCACACTGAATGGAACATAGAGTTAAGGTAATTTCCCATCTCTGTACACCAAACAACACCTGGTCTGAATGCTTACTGAGAAGCAAAATTCAAGGGGCACAAGATCCTGCAAGCTCAATGTATCTGAAAGGCATCACTGGCTTTGAAATTATTTTGGACTGCTGGGGGAAGGGACAGTAAAACTCCAGAGAGAAGCACAAAGGAGAACAGCACAGGTACAGACATGTTTGTTCACTCTGATCAGTCTTTGCCAGGAAAGGGGGCAGGGAGTTGTGCCTCACCAGGGGGCTGGAGGGGGGGTTGGAATGCGACCACGGAATGCCAGACACTCTGCCCAGACGGAATAATTACAGATTCCAGCAAGGCAGCGCTCCATAACTCAGCATCATCGTTACCACAGCACATTTAACCCAGAAAACAGGGAAAGTTAAAAAAGACCTAGGATCACACTAGATGTTAAATCTACAGTCTTGACCAGCACCCGTTAAATGGTGCATTGTTATTCATTCACGAATAACAAGCCTTCTGAAATAAATAGAGGGGGTGGGGCATGTCTTTCCTACAGGCGTGTATCAGAGTGCTTGTTTAAACAGTGTTAAGACCTTTGGCCGGGAGATGAGGACATTTGCAGGAGGATGGTTTCAGCTGAAAGCTGAGTTCAATTACTCCACCTCCAGCTGCCCCGAGCCTTGTTCCCAAGGATTACTCCACAGGTAGGCATTTTTATTAGGAATGTAAATTAGCAACCAGCAGTTTTCTACAAACACAGTTGTAATTCAACAAGGTTACACAAACAAACATGCAGATACAGGCTACAAATTCAGTTACAAAAGCATACAGAAACTCCAGCTTGAGTGTTAAATGTATGAGTGGACAAGATTAAGATATGCTAACATTCCAATAAGGCTAACAGGCTATTACAGAACATAAAAAATAAACAACAGGAAGTTTCATTTCCCAGCCGCCACAGAACACGTAACAGGAAAGCATAAAGCCCCACCTCAGATAATCTATTCTAAATTGATTTTATCAAAAGATTCTGTGTCCGCAATCTTAAGACTTTCTGCAATCTGTGTGCAGACCATTCAGTCGTATTTCATAAATCTTTGAAAGTGGATCTTGCCTGAACTACACATAAGACAGCCCTCAATGGCAGTTCTGTAATTACAGAGGAAGCGCTCACAAACTGACAGACTAACCATCCATGGCCACACTGTCGCACAGTTCTTTTCCATTCCCATTATTGCGCGTAAAAATATTGAAGCCTGTGGTTCTACAAATTGATTTAGAGCAGCTGACGGACACATTTAGAAATCTATCAAGTTGAAAAAATTTGAGTACAAAGGAAACTATCTCCACCCACTACTTCTTGAAAATCAAAAACACCCATACACAATTAACATAAGTAAAGGGGCTATAGCTACAGTTAAAGGTGAATGCAAACAACATCTCTGAAAGTTAACAATTGCTTGCAACATGTATATATTTCATTCTGCAATTCATATCTGATTAAAAAAGGAACAGAATGTAGGGGGAGCACATATTGCCTACCTTGGTGCCAACTGATATGTCATGGACACTGCTGTAAAGAAAAAATAAAATGTGTGATTAGAGAGGAAAGAAGGTGAAATAATACAAGATAAATACTCAGATCCCGTTAAACCATTCAAACAACAAAGCAGCTGTACACTCAAAGCTAAAGCGACTTCCTTATTTCACGGTAAGTACATTAACGATGTCTGGAATTTACAGAGGGCCATGTAAACTAAAAAACAAATTGTACATTATATCAGAGAATTAAATGTAAAATTAGTTACTTACTCAATTTCAGGGACGTAGCCGGATCCCAGAGGGTACAAGTCAGCGTCTAGGCGGCTGTAAAGGGGAAAACAAAACAACAAGCTTCAGTGTGGGTGCTTGGCACGACTCATAAAAAGCATCTGGACGGATTTTAAGTGCACAATGCGTATTTTCGCGAGTCGAAAGGAGCAGCCGCACAGCAGTCCAAGTCTTCCAAACAGTCGGATTAAGGTGATCAAAATGCGACAGAAGGAGCCAATACAACATTATCTATCGTACCGAGTTTCGATGTGCAAGTAGAGAAGTCTTTAATTGAATCAACGTGAGAAATTCAGGCCAGACATCTTCAACATGGCCCTGATACTCCACAGACAAATGAATGCGGAAATGAGACACGTTGCTTTAGCTAGCGCTCGAGTTCCCGTGAAACCAACTTACCAAGATACAGTTAGCCAGTGTTAACTAACGTCTGTTACACTCCGCCAACGAAACTGTTCTAATGGGTCTATTTACACTTTGTTCTTAACTTAAATCCTGCTAAGCAATGTTTTCAGTCCTTCTGGTAAACACGGATTACTAATAAGCGTTGGTTTAGACGATTCCCGTAACTACCGTTTGTTAGGTACAGCGTCAGCTAGCAGCTGCTAGTTAGCTCGCGCCCCTGCTAACTGTTGCATGTTTTGGTGAAAAAAACTATTTCAAGTAAACTTTCTCAGTCTAACCACTCTGCAAGGCACTCGTGGCGGTCACATCGTAGTAACCAAACAAACCATGAAAACACGGTATTTCCCAGCCGTTTGAACTTCAATTTTAAGTCTTAAGTGTGGTTCTTTTTCACTTACCCGTCCATTGCACAAGAAAAAAACTGCAGGTCTGAAGCGAAGGTAGGGCGGCAGACTTGCTTGATTTTCTTACAAAATGGCTGAACACACGGAGGCGAGCGCTGATTAGTCCGCGCACTTCCAAGAGACAAAACCAGGCGGGGACAGGCATCTGTTAGAGTTACCATTGGACAAGACGCCGATCATTTGGGGGGAAAAGAAGGCCGCGGCAAATTTCCACATCATATCCGTGACAAATGTAGGTTTTTACCTTTATTATATACGTATATGTTGTAAAAGGTTTACGTCGAAACGGTTCATTAATAAAGGAGAACGGATATTCAGTAAAAAAAATAAAAAAATCTGACATTTCTTATTAGCTTTCATTAATAATGTCAACATAATCCACATACAGAAGAAGTAAATAAACAAAATGAATTACGTTTAAAATACGGTATGCTGTCATTAATATATAAACTATAAAGTGCATGGGAACGTAAGCAGCATTTAAATGTTGACATCTCAATATTAAATGCCTACAGCTTAGCCCACATATTTATTTTATTCTCTGTTTGCCTGTTTACCTATTATCTTCTATCTTTTTACCCTCTATTCACATTCTACCATGTGAACAGTACAGGCTTTGCCCCTTCCCCAAATGCAACTACACAATATTTGTCATCCACTGTAATGATGTCCATAGTTTTACTTTTCCAGTCAAAACAATATGTCTTAAGGTTTGTCTTTTATGTTGTTTTCATCCTGTCACATCTTATTTCCTTTTATTTGACATCATTTTGTTTTTGTTGCATCTTGTACACTTGACATCATTTTCATCTTTTTGTTATTCCATTTCTCATCATCATCATCATCATCATCATCATCACATGTTTATTTCAAACCTGCTACCACAGTTTACACGTAACAGATACAACTGGACAGCCGAAAAACACATGGTTTGAAAAAGCACTGCACTCCTCTGCGCTTGTTTTGGTGACGTCTGCATGCATTTACTCCATAAAACAGGCCGTTACTGCACAACTTACGAAAATGAATTCACATATCTTATTTTTATCATGGATTTTGTTATGACAGGTTTTCAACCCAGTAAAAACAACTGCAGTCCATTTTGGATCACGGCCCTTGGTTTGAGAAAGGTCAACATACTGCCCTTGCCCTGTTTAGCAGTATCTAAAGTGTTATAATCCCACAGTACTGGGTAGGCCAGTGGTTCCCAACCTTTTTTGGCTCGTGACCCCATTTTAACATCACGAATTTCTGGCGACCCCAGACATTCAAAACAAAGACATTGTTCTTGGCTAAAAGGAATTTGTTTTTGATCCTATAATAGTTTGCTATACTATGTTGCAAATAAACATACATTTTAAAATACATTTTAGTCAATATAATGTATATTATTATGGATGGAGGCAGAAAAGACAGGTGTAGATTACTGCACAAAGTGAGGATTTTATTTTCCTTGGTCAGGATATGTACAGTCAGTCCAGCTTGTATTTACAAGGCTGAAAATTATTACTGAACAAACAATAACTCAAACTATGAATTATGAATTATGAAAGAGCTGCAGCATCTGAAAGTGGCCACAATGAACATTTGAAAGGTAAACAGTCCCACAGTGATTCAGATTCAGCTACAGTTGGTCATGTCTTTTATGTATTGTGATTGTCTCTCTTAACTCACCATATATTCTTCTATTAGTAAGTTGTTGTTTTTTATCAATAACTAGAAATTTCAGATGACCCCATTTGAATTCCAGACGACCCCATGTGGGGTCCAAACCCCAAGGTTGAAAAACACTGGGAAAGGTTGTAATACATGGTGAGGTAAGTTGAATAAATGAAGGCTACACTAAGTTTTATGTCTTAGAGCTTTATTCATAGAAAAAAATTACTTAAACTAAGGCAGAATCATGTTAATATGATTGTGTTACAAGTCAGAATGTTGGTAATGTTTTGTACAATCCTCACAATTAATTTATCTTATAACTCTTATCAAAACTCTAATTTCTGTGATATAGTTCTGATCAAGTGCCACAAAATGAATGATGGGAATTTGTGTGTCTGTATTTGTAGGCATTGTGTAAAATGATTAAAATCAAGAGATTGTATGTACCCAAGGGCATGATTGTTACATATTTATGTGCGACAGTCATAACTAATACTTATCAACCATTGTTTAGCTCTAATTAGGGTGATGATTTGAATGCAGCATGAAAACTATAGCTCCATCTA
>JAPTYQ010000016.1:6664218-6678534 GCA_029814465.1 Ostorhinchus cyanosoma | reverse complement strand
CCACCCACCCACATCATGCACACACACACACACACACATATAAACACACACACACAAACCCCACCAATAATACCCCAGGGTTGGTCACAGCTGGCAGGAGCTAATAAACTCATCACTCACAGAACCCTGGCTCCTATTTACTTACTAGACAAAGAAGTCCAGAGGGAGGGGGGGGGGCAAGGTGGAGGTGTTTGAACAACCTTCGCTGCTTCCTGTAGCTGTATCATACTCAACCAAACATGCTGAACTTGCTTGAGATGTGACTGTCATAAAACAAAAAAAAAAACTATTGTCTCGGAGTTTCCAGTGTGTATTTTCAGGTCTTTTTACCATTAAACCCAGTTGAAAAGTAATTGATTGCCAGGGGGGGTGTACGTACATTTGGGATTCCCAAGTTTGATTAAAATTCCTCCTCTGCTGTTCACACGTGACCCAGTTACTTTGTCTGAGCAAAAGGCCATTTCCATTCAGATATAGACATGAATGCATTAGAGCTGCACAATTAACCACAATCTCAGTTTGTACAGTTATAAAATCACAAAAGAGCAGTTTAAAAGTCCATTTTTAAGATTTAGAAGGATTCAGGGAGAATAATGGAAAATAAAATATGACCTCTCCTCTGTGGTGATATTTTGGAATTAGTGATGTATTAGTTGATGTATTAGAATTCAGTGATCCTTGGTCAAAATGTCACGTTTTGAGTCATTTTGGATGCACAGGGTATGTGGTATTTTTGTTTGACGATGCCTAGATTTGATTAGCTTTGGACAAAACTTGGTTAGGGTTAAGAAAAGAAACTGGGAAGGGGATAAAATGAGCCAGACAGAAAGAGAACATTCCAATGTAAATGCAGCTTCAGACTCAACACACACTCTGATCTCCTCCAGACTTTGGTGTTCTATCAGTATCACCTCAACTAACTACTGCTGACTTTTTGACCTTTTTGAACAGCGCAGCCTCATCTCTGACATCTGTAGACGTACATAAGTTTATATCTGGTAACTAGTGACATTTGGTTACATTAACTGAAAACAGACTCTTATGGGGTTGTGACAAAGGGTCAGTAAGTGACAACAGTTAGAGAAAGGTACAGTTTAAAACATGTCAAATGAAAAGTTACTGGATTTTTTTGGTATTTTTCTGACAGTTTGACTTAAAAAAAAAATTGCAAGACATCTAGAAATAGTACACGCCTTAATGACTGACATCAACAATCTGTGAATAAGATGACTGATCACTGTTGGCAGTTGCCGTATTTATCTGGTATGTGTTGAATGTATTCATGGTTGTACGACTGAATTCATGCTCATTCTAAGATCAAGGCCTTAAAGGCTTTGAAACAGTTCAGTTATTTGTTTTTACAATGGAAATTGCACATAAGAGGGAAAATAACAAAAGCAAGGAAGGCAAAGAGAACATGAATAAGAAAAAAAACCCATGTGCATCAGCCCAGAGTTTCACAATGCATTACTCCTTAAAAAAAAAAAAATACACATTTCAGAATGACTAATCTTTGCATTTTCCTTGATAATCAAGTAAACGGACTCAAATTGCACAGGATTGACACTATAACCAAACCAGCCCTAGTATGGATGCTCACGTCTGCATGTAGACCAGCCTCGTGTAGCACATGTGCCTGTTTTCATGCAGGGATGCACAAACTACACACGTGTGCATATACTCTCCAGCTGCAGTGTAAAGCAGGGACATCCAGACGCGTCACATATGCACCACATGGACACATCCAGGCTGCCTATCAACACACTTATCCACCCATCTACAAAAGCCCACACAGTTCCACGTCTGGATTCCCATTGATTATTTCAAACCCATTCGTTGCATCCACGACACCGAGCCGCAGACACATGACAAAGGAGCCATTGTTTATTTTATTACAACAAGGAGAATCGGAGCATGTGTGGGATGCAGAGGAGAGTGATTGATTGGCTTTATCACCGTGTGATTATGTTCGCTTTATACACTCTGGTCGATGCACTGGCACTAAATCATCAGCATGCTGCTCCCATCTCTGTCTCATCCTCTTCAAACATCCCACACAGTATTAGTCTCATCTGTACTGGAGAATTAATCACGTGGTATCAATTTCAAGTCTCTCTTTACTTAGTGTCATGTTTCAGAGAACCACTCAACTGCCATATTACATAGTATTTCAACAGAATTAATGTTTCTGATTAATTCATTTTAATTAATGTGGTTAAACATTCCTGTGTAGCATCCAATACGGGGACTCAGATCAATACAGATGAGAGGCAACAATGATTATGTTCTCCAGGTTATGTAGACCAGTCATTCAAGGGATGACAAATATACATACAATAATAGTCGTATTTTTAGATAAGTGATTAGGGCAATAATGAGTAAACATGTCCTTACTGTCCATCACGAGGCTCCAGAATAGATTTCAAGAGCCACTGTGTGGTTGAACCGCGTCACTGCATGATAGGTTAAACAGTGCTATCATACCCTCAGGTGGAGTAGTGCTTCAAACCGCCTCTTTCAATGGCCTTAGGTAATCTGTTATTTTTAGAACGCCGTCTCAGTGCTACCATGAAAGCTCACCACTAGTGATTTCCATCTCGTTTTCACTTTTTCCTCCTACAGTTTGAGTCTGAGTTTGATGGAATAGGTTTAAACTGAAGAAAACACACACACAATTTGATGGATTTACTAATGAGAGTAACACCATGTTCAGAAGTTTTACGAAGGCTGAAAATATTGTTTCTGTAGTTACGTTTTTCAAGTATATATATATATATAAAATTTACATATTTATTTTATGATGACTTTTTTCTTTCACTGCTTATATTTTACCACTAATATCTGTACAGTACGTTCTATTCCTTTGATTTTCCAAACTGGCTTGTGACCTTTTAGTTTGAAGCGAGTTACTGATGTGACGATAACACATGACAAATATGTGTGAAATGATGCGTAGATGTAGATGTAAAAGCATGAAACCAACAGAAACAGTGTAACAAGACTAAGACAAGGTTGTTACACTGTGACTACTGTGTAAAAGAAATGACAGAACTACTAATGTTTTGGTCGTAATATTGTTTTTAAAAAATGTGGCCGCTGTCATATTCCAGTGTGAACTGATCACAGTCCTGCACTGACTCATAAAAACAAACCCAGGGAAGTTAGAAGTGTCCACACACTGGTACAGTAATGAATATATGACAAATATTCCACTTCTGCCTCATTCATAACATATGTAATAAGTATTATCTTCATTGTTTAGTTAAGGGGTTCCTGTCAGTGTTTTACTGTTGCATAAGATGAATGAATGAACTGTTTATTTTGGTTTGTACATTAATCATTGCACTTAATGCAATAATTATAATCAAAAGATTCACTGCTTACATTAAATTAAATGTGTTCAGCATCCAGCATTCTCATTATAACAAAGAATCAACTATACCAAAAATATATCTACCATCTGAACTTAATATTCCTGAATGATTTTATACTTAAGGCATTTTTTTAAACTTTGTCAAAGAACTGAACAACTTCAATTCATCATCAAGTCCATCCCATACTTTCACATCCATAACCCAAATACATCTAGACTTCGCATTTGTCTTCACTTTCATTCAAAAATATAAAGACCTCTTAAACTATAATTACTTTCTCTTAAAGAAATCTTGAATGCTATTTGGAACAATATTATTCTTTACTTTTGTAAATCTCCACTAATATTTTAATATATATAGTTGCTCCAAAATATCCTACTTTATTAATTATTCTAATAGCTCTTTTTTGGTAATTTTACTAATGTAGCTATAAAAGTTTTTCCTGCATTTCCTCATATTTCTGTAAAGTAGAGTAAAACCAAAGAACAATATATCATGTATAGGCTGTTTTGGTTTAGTTTCATACAGTATGCCTATAGCTTTAGACACTTTACTTTTAATATACTCATAATGGGGTTTTCCACACAGTTGAAGATGGTTTGGATTCATGTTTCTGCTGTTTTCCTGTTGCATTCTATTTTCACTACTTTACAGCCTGTGAGTGACTCCTCCAGTGCAGAGCTGTGACCAGTGTCCAGGAAAAGTGACGTAAAGCTGACACGAATTCTGATGTTCACTGAAAAAGATCAGATCTGAATCTGAATCAGGACTACGTGCAGAAGACGACCAGAACCCAAGGGAAGAGATTTCACATGAATTGTGCTTTTCCCGCTGTCCTGATAAAACCAGGTTCACATATGAGTGACAGCTCAGATTTACGCTTTTACCTGTGAACGTAACCAGAGCGGAACTCAAATCAGAACTCAACAGATCAGATCAGATTCTGGACTTTTTTCTGTCCCTGGTTACAAAAAGACAGAACACATCTATGTTATATATGATCAGATTTTAACTGCAGTCTGAATGAATTGTACAAGTTATTTAAGTGTAAATAAGCATGAATTATAACACCATAAATGATAAAAAAATAAATAAATAAAAATTTACCAGGACACTGTAAAATTTCACAAATCATGTTTAACCTCCACTCACATTCCTTCAACACTGAACAGTAATTTTGCTAGAACTGATATTATGACTGTCTTAGATGTTAATCCATGCGACTTGTGTCACCCATCACATTTATATGATTTGTTTTCTGCATATTTTTTCAATGGCTCGTTTTTAGCTTTGAATATTCTTTTTTTTTTTTTTTTTAAATAAAAGGTATCCTGTTACTTTAAGAACACCCCTGTTACTGGGGCATCTATTTCATATTAAATTGACCCTTGTCCTGTTAACTGTACCCTAAATGGGCCATTGTACAACCACATTTGTAGCACTGGTCTTCCTAAAGGCCAGTTGTATTATTTTAATGAAACAGACGTCAAAGTAAAACACACTGCTGTGGCAGTTGATATAGGGACATAATGAACTTTAGAGTTTGATGGTCTTTGGATTTTGTTAGATCTTGTCTTGAAAAGCCTAAATATTGATAACATTATGAATCCACCCTGGATTTTAATTTAATCTATTATTATTTTTTTATTGCTATGTTTGCCTTTTACATTATTCAACTCATTGTTATTAAAAATAAATAACAGCTCCTTCTCGACTAAAGCATTATATTCATGGTTTCTTTTGACAGTGTGGAGATGAAAGATCTGTGATTACATCAGAGGCTTCACCATAAATATTATTACTGTGCAGAAAGTTCGACTGCATGTGCAAGAATAATGCAGACAATGTGGAGACTTCAGGATGTGAAATGGTTTCGATGCAGCACATGTTCATACATTTAACAGAACAGGTCAAAACATGGGGAAGATGCTGTTGTTTCTGTTGTCATTCGAACAAATACTCAAAATATGAGCAAGTAAATATGTAAATAAATGTTTATTTCAAAACATGAGAATGGTATTTATGATAAATTTCAGTAATATGCTGATACAACTTTAATAAGGGGTAAATCTTTAAAAGTATTTGCTTAAATATTCAGTACCACAAGCTCTTTCTCGATAAAGACCTAAAATATTTTTGTCTTCATACACACCATGGCATGTGAACACGACCACTTCACACCACAGCAAAGGTTGAAACATTACATGTACATAAGTACCGTCACAGGTTCTGTTTCAGCAGTGTCAGTGTCTGTGGACCTGTGGGCCACTTTACATCCCCTACACCTGCTGCAAGTGTTGAGACTCACACAAGATCGAGTACCACAGAGGTACACGCTGACGTTGCATGGTACTCTGTAGTGCTGGAGGGGATTTCATAAAAGCCTTATTTCCCCTGGTCCTATTCTGCTGCATGGAAACAGGACAAAGGCAGCTTCAGTCAGTCACTGATGTTGATAAATCAATTGTCTAACTAGATTGATTCTTTTTTTTTTCTTTTTTCAGAGTAAAACCTCAATCCACAAACCCCATCAGTGTCCATAGCCGTGGGAAGCAGAGGAATGGCGCCCTCTGGTGTCTGAACTAAGAAAAGCCCCTGCATGATCAGCCACTGAAGCCCCCTGTTCATGTGTGACAGGAAATGACTCATATGAAGCACGGAGCGGGTATTTATGAGCAAAATGGACCCAGAGTCATGTGGAAATCATACATTTGATGGATAATTGTTCAATACAGATAATCAGAAATCAGATGGTTTTTGGATTATTATGAGTTTGTGAGATTTTGAGTCGTATCCTTTGAAAAAAAAAGTTTCATAAACTGGTTTGAGATGCAAATAAAAAGCTTTCATCTATATTTAGACAGTTTCAGATAAAATACCTTTCTGAATATTAAACAATCTTATTTGATGATGTTACAAAACTAAAATGTACAATACATGTCAGAGGTTTTAGCAACCTCTAGCCTTTAATCAGTTTTGACAAATACAGGTTCCTGTTGTTTAAATGCAACAAACTGCTGTTTAACAGTAGCAAGCGCTATTTTGACTGGACAAATATATTGCCACAACAAGCGTAATATTGATCAAACTGTCACCTTGGGCAATAACAGTAGATCATGAATGAAATAAATGTGGCTCTGTTATGTTCCACTTGAGAAGTTTCTGTTCCCAGCTGCTTTGGAGAACATGCTAACTCAGTACAAACACATACAGTACTGTGCAAAACGTCCAAGGCCAACAGTAGGTTTGTTGGTTTAGTAAAGTTCTAATGACCACACATCCGCATTTCTCAGTCTCTGTATTAAGATACAATCTGAATATATGTGAAGTATGTACAGGAGTAAAAACTACATTTCAGGGTAGTGTTTAGTGTGACCTCCGTTTTGCATTTAATATGTCTTTAACCATTTTGTTTCCACAATATGAGATTTATTACATTCCTTTTCTGATGTTTTATACCAGTTTTCATTCAACACATGTCAGATTTTTCTATTTGTGCTGCTTCTAAAGCTCCTCTAAGGCTGTCGCTAAAGAAAAGAGAAGGAGAAATAAATATGTGTGATCATTTCAACCCTGCAAAAACAACAAACCTAGAGTGGCCAAAGACTTCTGCATAATACTGTAGATTCAATATCCTAAAGACCAGGATTGAGTGCACTGATAAAAGAAAAACAGTGAAAACCAGGTTGATGGTTCATCATTGATACAAGGCAGTATATAAGGCAGGGCTTCCATCCAATACTTCAACAGGACAATGCTTTGTAAGGGTTATTTAGAGACAAAATAGTCAGCTGGAGTGTTATCTATCATGGAACAGCCTGCACAGTCACCTGACATAAATCCTGGAGAACTGCTCTGGGAGGAACTGGATCAAAAGGTCAGAAAGAAATATCTAAACTAGAGAAAAACACCTTTGGCAGGTTTTATAAGAAGCATTAAAGTAAATCAACTCATAAAGATCCAAACAGCCACTGGTAACCAAAGTCATCTACTGATATAAAATGTTTAAGAACTTCTCAACCACTAATTCTATCAATACATGTAAATAATTAGGGTAAAAGGTAGTTCTTCATCTTTTCATGGTCATCAGATATGACCCATTTGAACGTTAAGAGGCTCAACAGTGAACACCGTCATCTTCTACAACATGGATTCACCAGTAGAAAAGCATTGAGTTTGATAAATAACTGGATGGACGCACTTGGTTTTAGTTGTTATTAATATATTTGCTGAAATAATCACTTTTTCTTCATTTTTTTCTGTTTTTGATATAAAAACCTTTAACTTTAATCTGAGTTTATATGAACATCTACATGATCAGTGAATTAAATACAGGAAAATACAGGATTTTCACTGAACAATACAAAATACAGAGGATCATATTATAACAAATGGTGATGAATTGCTTAATATTGGTTCAATCTACAGAAAAATTAAATCATGTGGGAACTGCCACAAAAGTAGGCCTGGGCCTTTTTGGGTTAAAGGTTCACTGTTTTTGTATCATGTGTGTATATGTATGCAGTTATTTGGTGAAAACAAATCTTCAAACTGTTAAACTGGTTGTTGGATTAGTTGGCTGCATATAAACAAAGGAACATGCATGTTTCTCAAACTGTTGGACTAGATGTTTCCAAGCTTTTATCAGGTGATGCAGACTATAAAACTCATTTCCTGGAAGTCTAACCTTCAGTTTGGGTTGTATCAGTTCAGTTTGAGGCCAGTATGTATGTTTTAAGATTCATGTGAAAGGGAACCAGTTCTAGTTTGTGTGTTAACATCCATTCCATTACTAAAGACTTGTTTTAGTCGAACAGTTACACCAGAGGAATGTTTAAGCTGATGGAGATTCAGCTGTGTTTCAACTGCATTGAAAAAACAAGAAAATTAGGGGATGTTTCCTCTCAAATCAAGTTCCACACATCCATACCAGCCTTGCATCCCTGTTAAAAGCCAAACCTTAACCCTGAAATGGATCACCAGTGATCTGGTGGATGTGCAGAGGTAAAAATATTTGAAGTGTTGAAATAGACTAAAGGTTGAAATGTAAAAAAAAAAAAAAAAAGACTAATGCCCTCTCCACATTAATGCAGATTTTTCTTCTGTTCATTTTACAAACCAGTACAAACTGTGGACACTGTGGATAATAGTGGACGGAGCAGACGCAGAGACTCCACAGTCAGTTCACTTGTAAACTTCTGTTCCTTTAGGTGTTTGGGTTGTGGAAGTGTATTCTTTTCATGGTGTGGATTTGTCTTTAACGAATCCCAAAAGTATCCGAGCTGACCGTGATCTACTGCAGGTCAAACACTGATTTATGCACCTGCATTTGATGTTTCAGGTGCATTATAAAAATGTTTACGTCTATTTTATGTAAAATATATAGGCTGTAGTGTCATTGTTTTCCAGTCTCTCAGTTTTCACTGAACACAGATTCATACAAAAATTGTAGTTTAAAAAAATCTTAACTTTGCAAAGTTTAAAAAAAAAAATCTCCTTCAAAATTGTTTACATGTGAATAAGAGAAACAAACGCAAAGAGAAATCTCTGTTTTGCTAAACATCTGCATTAGTGTGGACGGGGCAGGAGAGTCACTGCGTACCTTTAGGATCTGCTCACTGATCATTACTGCATGTTGAACTTTTTAAAGTTTGGCATATGGTAACACTGTGTGCGTTTGTACTTGCACTCTTCATCCCAGGAAGTAAACTTCTTTCCACTTTTAATGTGAACATGTAGTGCTGTATGTTTATAAATATGTAAATCTAACTCATGACCTTCCTTGCACTTTCCAGAACGTCTTCAGTTTTAATTCAGACATTCACAGCTATTCCACAAGACTCTGAGGATTTCAACGTTCCGTATTGCTTCACCATCTCTTTGGAATAATTTACTTCAGTCGACATCTTTATTCATTTGAAAACTATAAAATAATATTATCATAATAATATATATTAAGTATAAAACAATAATGTCTTATTAAACATATGCTTCTATATAATCTGTACTCTTCTTTAAATGTTACTCAACTTTTTACAGACTTTTTACATTTTTAAAGTAAGTCAGTCTCGGCTTGTATGTGCAAACAACCTTAATAAACTAAAATACAAATGAACATTCCCATGAATCAGCTCCCTGACTATAACTTTGTATAGTTTTGGCAGTGGCTCAAGATAAATACAGTTGTTTGAAGTGGAATTATTATTAAGTGTGAGGCCGACATGATGTAACACTCCCTTGAAATTAATATATCAGATCCATCCAGTTGGCAACAGCAGCCCTTTGGGAAATTAAAACATTTTTCACTGACACCCAAACACATAACTCTGACCCATGTTATGTTTTTTTTTCTTTTCTCTCTCTCTCTCTCCCTTTTTCTTCATCTTTTTTTTTTTTTTTTAGCAATTACATTAAATATTAATGCTGTATACCTTTGAAAGAGCCTTGACAAGAAAAGGGAGGTGTTTTGAGCAGTAAGTGTGGGTGTTGATTGGAAAATCTCATCTCCACTTACTTGCAACTGCATGTTGTAAACAAAATGGCCTCAATATTTTTCACAGCAAACACATTCCCACCAACATAAATTTTCAGAATATGCCCTCTCGACTCCTGCCTCCACATCCTTTTTTTATGCTGAACACGTGCACCTACACCCTCAAAGTGTCTGTTTGCAAACTTTGATTTTTAAAGGAAGACAATCGTGAAGGATGTTGTTTTGATGATATATCATTTTGAACAAAGGGATAAAAGGTATCAGCGTTTCATCAAGTACATTTAAGAGTGTCTCATTCTCAGTCTGGTTTCCTTTCTTTGCCTTTCAAATTCTGTGAAAACATATGTTCAATTCAATGTTTTTATTCATTTGATAAATTCTACTTCTAGTCACTTAGTGACGCTGGGTTAATTTCATTTTCATTTTGCTGTGCTCATTTTACTGATGTTCCCCTGTGCTTATTGTCTCTTTCAGACTCAGCCTTGTACTTGTACTACAATCACACTGGAAAAAATCTAAATCTTACCGAGTGTCATTTTCTTATTTTTCTCGTCAAAATATCTCATCACACTTAAAATAAGACATAATCATCTAAAGAGTAACTTTTCAGTGAGATATAAGAATGCATTTTTAGACAATAAATCTTGAAAATCTTATGTCAATAAATCTTACCAAGATCATTTTTACTTGTTCCATTGGCAGAATCTTAAATTAAGCAAAAAAAAAAAAAAAAATCTTCCAATGGAACAAGTTAAAATGATCTTGGTAAGATTTATTGAAATAAGATTTGCAAGAGTTCTTGTCTAAAAATAAATTCTTTACATCTCACTTTTTGATTTTAATGTTAATTTTAAGGTAATCTTGTCTTTTGAATGCACTTTAAAAAAAAAAAAATTATGTTAACTTTAATGTCTTATTTTATTTTAGATGCATGTTTTAACTGTAATTGTATGTTTTTAAGTTGTCTCTTTTCCATTGTTGTAAAGCACTTTGAATTGCCCTGTGTATGAATTGTGCTATACAAATAAACTTTGCCTTGCCTTGGAAAGTTACTCTTTAGTTGATTATGTCTTATTTTAATTGTGATGAGATATTCGGACTAGAAATGAGAAAAACACACTCGGTAACATTTAGATTTTTGCAGGGCAGGACCACTTTTTGAGAGCGTCAGTCTCATCTTAGCCTGAAATTTTCTTGGGTTTTATTTCAACATTGATTTCAACCAAAAATGCATAGTATCATTAAACTGCCAGTGCACTCATTTATTTGTAGACGTCATTTCTACGATTTGATGTAAAACCTCCCTCTTTACATGTTAGCAAAAACGTCAAGCTGCACATATTATCAACTGTTTCCTCTCTTAAACACTAGCACCGCATGAGCTACATCCTTCAACACATGCTAACTGTACTTAGATAGCCTGTGCATCCAGTTAAGTGACAAACAGCTGGAAATCAACTGAAAATAAACAACTGAAACATATAATAGGCTAATGTATTTATACATAGGTGACTAATTAGACATTTCAGAGGAGTTTTGGTACAGAAGCTAAATGCTAATGTTAGCTGTGAAATGTTTTAGAGCAATGCTTTCAGGCTATTTGCCACTCAGCCTGGCACACAAGCTAGCTATGATAGCTGGCTAGCATACATTAGTTTATATATATTAAGTTTAGAATGTATTTAGGAATGTAGCTATCGCTGTGTTGGCTTGATGAGACTGAACGGACAGGACTTGTGATGACAAAGACTTTTCCCTGAATTGTCATTTTGGGTCGATATAAACAATGACAAGACAGGCAACCAACAAAAAGCTATTTTGCTGCTAAAGTAGCTACAGACAACGCAGTCAGTCCCAGTATTTTCCACACTGACCGTTTGATACACCTCTACCCCTCTATTTCACTGTCATATCAATCATTTTGTCATGGAACTATTCAAGAAAGTTGATTGCCTAGTTCCCTTCTTGTGTATCTGTTCTGGTCTTAGTTTAGGTGGTTTTCACTACAACTCAGCCAATAAGTCTTAGTTCTTTTTATCTGCAAGCCTCTGTTTGTGAGCAGACAGACACTCATTTATAGTTTCCCGTGGCTTCACACTAAAACCTGTGATTTTCCAATTGCAAAATTACCCATAATGGCTCAAATTTTGATGTCTTTGCTTTTCAGTGCACTGAGCTGTGGTTATATTCTTTTAGATTATAAGCAAAGTTAATTCTGAGATTAAAATTCATCAGACTGCAGTGAATTGGCATGTAATGAGGAGTTAATGCACTATAAATTTTCAACACTTATCCTGCCAGACCTCAACCATTCCTACTGGAGGACTTCCCACGGCTATGCAAAATCTACATCTAACATCCCCGTTATCCTTCGATCAGGTCCGGCTTACGCTCGATGGACTGGCTTTTGTTCTCTCCAAAGTGTTCAGAGTACGGGCTAAGTTCGCTTTCTGTCTGTCCAGGCTAGAAGTGTTCCGTGATTGGACAGTTACATTTCCAGCCCCTGGTTGGTTGACTCGACTTCGTTCTAAACTAGAGGAAGTGCGTGCCTGGACAGTTCTTTCACCTGTCAAAGTGTTGACAGAGCGTACTTCGTTCGGTCTCCCTCTGTCCAAAGTGTTAAGTGTGTTTAATTGGCTGTTCCTCCCGAGCTCCAGAGTCCCTGGACCACCTGCTTGGTTAGCCCTCCCTGTCTGTTGATTGTTCAGCGTTTGCAGTTGGCTGGTCCTATCTCTGTCGGGGAGTTTTGGCTGGGTGGAACTACTTCTGTCAGTGTTAATAGTTTGTATCCTCTGTCTCTCCCTTTCTAGACTGGTGTCCCTGCGCACAAGTCCACTCTTCTCTCTCTCCAGGCTGCTCTGGATCTCTGCTCTCCTGGCCAGAGCCTCTCTCAGTTGGGTACGGAACGTCTCTATCTTCCCCTGCAGCTCCTGGAGCTCTCCCTCCCACAGGCTGGTCTGAGCCGCCCTGCTCCCCAGCGGAGAAAGAACCAAGCCTGTGGAGGCCAGAGCTGAGACGGGGCCCCCGTTAGCGTGGAGGCTGATCTGCGAAGGGGAGGTAAAACTCCCCAGGTTGCCCAACCCTAAGCCTCCGAGGCCCAGCCCAGGACGACCGACCATCCCGGGCCTGCCACGCACCGAGGCAGTGTGTGTGCGCAGGCGGTAACTGTGAAGTGTTTCCAGGTCAAAGTGCACACGTTTCTCCTTGGGCTCCAGTGATGGTGAGGAGGCAACTGTGTCTCCAGCTGTGGTAGAAGCAGGGAGGGATGTGGGAGGAGAGGGGGGAGGAGGCTGATGCTGTTTCCGGTGTAGAGTGCAGTTTTCTGAGATGCAAGAGGACGGGCTGGTGAAAGAGAGGATCACAACAGAGGACATACATCCAATGAGACATCTTGTACAGCAAGATATAGATTTACTTTCCAAAGAGTAAAACAGAAGCATATTTATAAATGTGGTGTAATTTTATAAATATGTTGTCAGAAAAGTTGGGACATTTTCTAACACACAGCAAAACCTAAAATTTGTAATTTGTTTATAGTAGTTTGGCCCTTTATTAAACTGACAAAACTACAAAGAAAAGATTTTCAGTGTTTTCACTGACCAACCTCAATTTTGTAAAATGAAACAAATTTGAATTTCAATGCCTGTAACACACTCACAAATGCTACAATGAACATAAGCATGTTTACTGCTGTATTACACAGCCTTTCCTCTTATGATGCTTTTCAGTCATTTGGCAACTGAGGACAGTAAGTGTCTGTTTCCATGACTTGAGCTGTTCAGCATTCTGTGGTGGCCATTATTTGATTATCCTCTTCATCATGTCCATTCATTTTCAACAGGAAACAGATGTGGACTAAAGCCAGGACAGTCTTATGATGCTGCGCTGTTGGACCTGCTGCAGATTAAGGCCTGGCATCGTCCTGCATCTGCATCCATCATCTGACCACGTCTCGTTTAGAAAATGTCCTAACTTTTCTGAAAGTGGTGGTTTGTACAAAATACATTAGAATATGCACTGTAACTATAACAAATTGCATATGACAGTTAACAAAGTTGCTGGAAGTTGAACAAATCCATCACTAATCGATTACTTTTGATCAAGTCCGGTCAGCTCCTTCCCCACATCGTGATACGTGGTGTGGAGGGCCCGGTGGATTTTCTGAGAACAGATGAGAAAAAAAGAAAAAGAAAACACAAAGGGGAGTGTCTGATGAGTAATAAGAAATGTGTTATCTCTTCATCAGTTCTGAAATAAATCAGGGAAGATGGAGAATTAGAATTTCTAAGAGCCATTATTCCACCCAGTTGCACAGAACGTCTGTGACAGCTATTATAATTCCTGCTGTGGTGCCTTTTTGAATAATTTAAACAAATGATTGTAATTCAGTGAGGATGTTCGGTCTCTCCTGCTTGAAAATTTGAGAAAGATTAAGGTGTTGGCATGTTA
>JAPTYQ010000016.1:6614824-6631766 GCA_029814465.1 Ostorhinchus cyanosoma | reverse complement strand
GGGGGGGCAGATATCATAAAGGGACTCATATAATATTCACTGTAGCCGTGAACTCCCTATGGTTTTACGGATATGGAAAGCGATAATCCTTCACAAATAATTCTCTTTGCTCATTAGCTTGTCCTTGTGTGAGATTAGGTTGTGTGCTCATGAGGTTGTGTGTGTCCAGATGTGTGTGAAGGTACTAACATGCATGCAGTTTATGTCCTTGTAAACAGGCAAACCTTGTCATCATGAATTCCGGAGACCTGCTCGAAGGTCTTCTCTCCAACCATGACTGCAGCCAGGTTGGCGGTGTAGCTGGACAGAACCAGTAAACAGAATATGGCCCAGAGGTTCATCAGGAAACGGCCTGTCCAGCATTTTGGAGTCTGCACAGAGGAGATGGAAAAGGCAAAGAGAAAGTTTTGTGGTTTGGCTTTGTCTTATTTAAAAAAAAAAAAAAAAAAAAAAAAAATTAAACAGAACAAACAAGAAAAAAAAAACCAAGCACATCTAAAAATATCTGAGCTAAAAATAAAAACAAATGTCATAATGTCAAGATAAAAAAAACTAAACCTACAAAAAAAAAAAAAAATGTACGCGATTAACCCGTTTCAAACCCAACCTGTTGTGTAAGTGGTGCATTCAGGCGTTTATGTGAATATCAATGCTCCCCTGGGGCTCTCGACATCCTCTCCACTCCATCCTCCTCTCTAAAATCCCAATTGCACCCCCCAGTAAGTGTAATCGAGCTGATCAAAACAGACCAGGAAAATTACTACTGCACATCTAACAAAGACTGACTGTTTGTAAGACACATCAGAAATATCTTTTCCGTGAAATTGTCCGCCTCGGGGAATGTATCCACCTGAACACTGTGATCATTTATTTATTCTTCCAATTAAAATCCACTTAACAGAAGGAAAGAGATGAATTTCTGGTGATTTAAAGGCCTCGTGATTAATGAGACATTAATTATACAAACAAGGTTGTAACCTATTATTAACCTATTATTAGGAAAGTGTTCACAGGCCCCTGAACTCGGAACATAATTAGCTGCGGATCTTAATAAAAGGGTGAAAGGGGAAGCGAACACACTGTATTCTTGAATATAAATGTCACAAGTAATGGTTCTACAGTACTTAGTGAATATGATTACAATCCAGGAGAACACAGGCCTCATATAATTACTCCAAAATTTTGACACATTGAACATTAATTATTTTTAAAACCCTTTGTGGAAGGTACTTATTTTAAGAACTAACAAGAATCAATAAAAATAATAATAATATAATGTATTGTATTCCTCAAATACAAACCTAGAGTCAATTACTAACTGTTTTTAGCAGCTAGAGTTAAGGTTGACACGAACAAATAAATGACAATACACAGTAATATCTTAGTAGGTGATAAATTGTTTCTATTAAGCGAAATGCTGAAGTTAAAGAAGTGTTGCATGTGTAGAAAAGCACATTACAGTACTTTGCAAATTGAGGTTTTGTACTAAAAGGGGCCATTTCCATTCATTAAAGAGAGGAAATTAGAAATAAAGGCCTTGGCTGCAATACAACCCACCTAAAATAAATGAGCTAACTTCATTTATTTAGAGAAATTATCTCCATTCACCTGCATAAGAGTAGCTGAATAAAACTGAAATACTGCATTTCTATCATTTTTAGTTTCCATAATTTATTTCTTTATCTCAATAATAGGTTCTGTATATTTAGGACAATTGTGCAACATCTGTCCTGCAAAATTGTAATTATGTTACTATATTCAGTGCAAAGAAATGTGTAAATATATAAGGCTTACCCTTTATTTGTTGCATAAAATGAACGGATAAAGAAAATATCAATCACAGATTTTCATGACAAATTCTCATCAACTGAAATAGTCTTATGACAGCTCTAATAACGATTTCCTTGGCATTTTCGTACTATTTGCACCTATTGAACTATATTATGCAAATGTATGCAGATTCAGACGCTCCATTTCTTATTTTTTACAGTGGTCCACAGTGGTCCAGTTTAAATGTCAAACAAACCAGTGTGTAGAACTCTTAACATTCAGTATTATCACGTTGTCTACTGTGACCTTGACCTCTGACCTATAAGGTTAAACAGGTTATGAAACTGTACATGTATGCAATCATTTAGACTCAAATCCCATCAGTTAGGAGTGAAATACGGATGGAAAAAAATGCGTCAAATTTTTCCTTCGGGCCAAAAAATTATAATTAAATTTTTTTTTTTCCAACCTTTGATCTTTCAATTCTAATTCCTTTCATCAGGAACTCACCAGTCATGAGAAATGTCATAAACTCACACAAACTGTGGTAAAATCAAAACCTGGTACAGATATTCGACAAACGAAGGAAAAGGGCAAATGGTTAAAAGTAAGATTTCTGACATGATTGAAAAGAGAGTGGATTTTCTAGTCTAAGTCGCTCAGATAGAAATGGAGCCAAGAACTGATTCGTAGGTGTTTTAAGGATCAAACCCAAAGTTACAGTATTTCATGACTGATTTGTTCCATTCCAGACCATAATAACAGGCTCAGTTCTGTAACAGCTGACCCGTATCCTAGAGGTGACTCCAGAGAAATAAGATAATATTACCATTTAGTAAATAATTTACCTCTACTGTGTTTAGCCTCTTGCTGTTTGACTCAGCATAGCGGCGTTTTGCTCAAGGACATTTTAACAGGTCACAAGGCTCTTAATGAACACAACCTGTTAATTGACACATTGCCAGTAGCGAGGATCAAATCTGCGACCTTTCAATTACAGCAAGGTCTTTTTAATCACTTGGCCTCTGTTCCAAACCGAGTCATTTGCCCAATTTCCTCCAGGGGACAGTGTGAAAGTAAGGGTTATTAGGTGGTCAAAGAAATATTATGATGGGATGCACACTCGCTTAAAGGCACGGACGGCTTAGATAGACTGGAATAATTTAAGCAAATGATGTTTTCCATGTTTCATCCCAATATGTTGTATAAAATATTTCCGGAGTAAGCATAAGTTATCATAATGACGGGCGTTGGCAGATTTAAAAAAAACAAAGTGAGCTGTTTTTCATCACTCTTGTTGTTGATAAGAGTGTTTTTTTTTTGAGGAAATGCTGTTGTTGCAAAAGTGCATTTAATATCTCTGGTACCAAATAAATGTCATAAAGTGTTTTTTTTATTTTTTTATCTTGTTTTAAGTTTGCCACTTTTTTTTTTTATTAATGACGACATTTTACATTGTTAAGTCCATTTGTCTCACATTTTCCTCTCCACCACCTGCTTCTCTGACACTGCCCATCTCCTGGCCTCCTCCCCTTTTACATCATCCTCCGTCTGCACACCTCCACACACATCACCCTTATTCTATTTCTTTTTTTTTTTCTGTCTCTTCCCATTTACCCTTTCAACCCCTTCTCACCATCTTTCTGTCAACCTCCCATCGCCTTCTTTTTTGAAGCCCATTTCCTGGTCTGCCCTCCTGCCTTTCCGCCCCTCCGTTGGTCCTCTTCCCTTTGCCTGCTTTTTTTTTTTAACTTGAGCTTTACTACTTCAGGGAGCTCACCTCTACTCACCCCCTCCCCTTTTCTACCTTCATCCATCCCCATCATCCTCACCATAACTCCTTCAATCTCTGTCGGCCCACTTACCCTTTCCCCTCTCCCTCCCTGTATGTGCATTATCCTCCCTGTGCCTCTCTAATTCATCACTGCCTACCTTCTTAACCTCTTCCCTATCCATCTTTTTCTTTTCCTGGCCATCTCTATCATCTTTCTTCATCTAACTCCCCCCTTTACCTTCCTCTTTTACACTGGCGTTTACTGTTTGTGTACTCGTTTCCATATTTCCTGCCGTAACTTGATAAGATCCTGCAGTCTTTCCAATGGACAGGACTTTTCTAGGATATATACATCTATGATTACTGTCATAAGTTGATTGATTGATTGATGGATGTTTATACAGTTTTCCACCCACAATGTTAGACATCACGTGAACTGCAGCAGAACCACATCCCCTTTTTCAGCAAGCATGACCAACAGTGGGGCTGGGAGGAAGCATCGAGTGGGATTAACGCCGCTTTTTCCACTGATCGCATCAGCTCAACACGTCTTAACTTTGCTTGACTTGCCTCTGTGTTGATAGAATGATATTGTATTTCCACTGTGGGTACAGTACCCCTTCAGGGTGGCTGTGACAGAGCAATGCAATGTAAATGCACTGTGACATCATCTTCAACACAGCTTAGAATTTATGGTTGATTTCTCAAATTTGCTCTGACATTTCCTTCTTACTTGGCAATTAAAAATGCCCCATATCGCAAAATGATGACATACTGTATATAAATATTGATGCAGTGTCAGTTCTGGATCAACCAATCTGTCAAATACAGGACTGTGCTAAAGTCTTAGGCCTAGGTTTTTGCAGGTTTGAGACGAGCAGACACATTTATGTATAATTATCTTTTCTTCTGATACAAAAAGAAAATACAAGACATATGTGCACAGCCTTAAAAGGTCGTACTTAGATAAACCCACTTTTATTTGTCTTTGGTAAATTTTTTGTGCGTTTTTGGACCCTAATAGTTTTAAAAGTTAGAATTTGAATCCTCCAGGTGCTGGAAAGCTATCTTATATTCATTCCAGCAAAAATTGAGTTGATTTCTACAATCTGTTTTAATTCCTGCTTTTAATTTATTACGCTTTATAACTAGTTACGTCATGACATTTGCACATATAAGCTCAAGACTTCTGAGGAACATTTCTCTGAGGATGACATAATTGTTTATCAGTAGTAAAATGAACTGAAAATATGTCTAAACTTCCAGCCGATTACCTAAAATGTTCAGTTGTTGGTTGTATTAATGAACACAAGTGGCTGAACAGGACAGAAAGCACGGTCAATAACCTGTCTCGTGTCATTACTCTGAAATAGGGTTGAAGATGGGCCTGTTGAGTTAAATTAATGAAGAAATCAAACCCATGCAGAGCATTTACAGTTTATATAGACCACAGAGAATGCTTTAAAATGCATAATTCCATTCAAAAAGCAAAATATCACTCTTTAAAAGACACTAAATAGGTATGAAAAAATGCTAAAATGTCACTATTTCATTTGACCCTTGACCCCACAACAACAAAAAAAACAGTACAATTAGAAATATCTGGCATGTGTTAAATGAGGCTTGGTATAAACCATCAGAAAATGAATGCAGTAAATCTCTGATTGTCTGAACAAAAGGCTTGAGGACATGTACGAAAATATCCCTTTTTCCATTATCGCATTATAGAGAAGAAAAGATACCGTACTGAATAGAGAGGTCTTAAGATACATACTGTCACTGGAAAAGTGGTCTTATGTTGCTATTCAGTGCTGGGATCATCTTGACTTGGTGTGGTTTGACCCCCTGCACAGTTCATTTCCACTGCGGTGATAATATTCCCTTATTGTAGCTCATGGTGATACCAATGCAGTGTAAATTATTATGACACTGTGTTCAATACAACTAAGAAACTTTAACTGTACTTTAATATTCCTGTGGTCAACAACATAGAGTCTTAAAATTGTTCCTCATTTTTTGCAGATATTTCCCCATAGTGAAGTGTTGGTATCCTATGTTGCAACATGTTGACACCTTATTTGTATTTTTGTATTAGTTGTTTTTATGCCACTAGTCTGTGAGCTGCATGGTTTTACATCACATGTGGCGTGGCTTTACCTCAATTTGAACCTTGGCGATGGTGACAGTAGAAATAATATCTGAAAGTACATGGCGGTCCCTGCTCTCACACATTGGAAAGACAAAAAAAAATGTGTTGCATCCAGCCAAAAAGAGCTGATACCAGCAGTGGAAAAGTAGCATTTGTCTTGCTCACAGGATGTAATTTGTTGGAATATTCCTGCCATTGCAAAACTATTTCAGGCTTCATTGTCTTCTTCCACAATCCAGATTTTACCATTTTTAAAGTTTGCCCCCGCAGTGTCAAAAAACAACAACAACCGAGCTGCAACTACACGCTGCAAATGGCAAGTTTTGACTCGCATTTTCATGTGAAGCTTTGTTGTTGTGAGGATTTAGTCATTTTAATGGCTTGGCTCACTTCTCCCCATGCAAATGTTCCACCAAAAGAACTTCTCCCCTGACACTGTTTTGGAAAGGTGCTGTTGCTGCATCATGGACTTGCAGCCCAAGTCGAGTGTAACTTGATTAAAGAAATATAAATTTTACCAAACAACCCACAGGGAATGGTGCCAGACCTCTCTAGCACTGGTATGAAAGTATGTTGAGTGTGGAAATAGGTCTAGCTCTACAAAACTACTACATTTTACACTATAAATCAGGCCAGTTCCAAGTCTGGATCCCTCACAAACTGTTCTGATGTCAGCTGGTTAGTGTCTGAGTGTGAGAGACTGTAAGGATGGAAAATGATACAAAAGCAATGGGAATGCTTTTTACTACAAGTCACGTGACCTTATCTTTAAATTAAATTAAATTAAATTAAATTAAATTAAATTAAATTAAATTAAATTAAATTAAATTAAATTAAATACATTATTTAGGCTACAAAAATAGCCATAGTGCTTGATGCCTTTGTGGGTTTGGGGCTCGAAATGAGTATAAAAGATAATATAATAAAGATAATATAAACGATATGGTTGATGAAACAGTTTAGAATCAGACGAGTGCATTCCTCTGATCTAATTTGCTTTTGTATATCTTAAATATAATATTTCTTTGTGCATTTCAGTGTACCAGAATACCTGCTGTTTTTTTCCTTTTTTTATTTTTGTAACTTTAGAGCTTCTCTAGGTAAACACATGTTTAATGTCACAAAACTATGAATTGTGGGTAATTCCCTCTGGCAAAGTCTTCAGAAACCGCAGACTTTAAAAAGCAGCCATAAAGAGTTCAAAATGTCTGTGATTGAATCCTACTTTTAATTCACACTTTGACAGCGGAACAGACTGAACAGGAATGTATCTGTGGGTGTGGATATTGAGCCACCATGTTGTTAAGGGAAATAAGTTGAGATACAATTATGTTTAATGTTAACATGAGAAAACATCAAGAGGAAATTTCATACCTGATTAAAAACAAAACTGTCCAGCGAAATACTGCTTTGACTTTAATTAGCTGTAAAGAATAACGTCAGCTTATAATGTATCTGATTGTTTTTACATACAGAATATTCAGCTCAGCTAAATAAACTGTGGATTCTCATTTCTTTCAGTTTCATAAACAGCATAAAGATTGGACTTTGTTTCATTGGAAAAAGGTTAACTGGTCTGATGAGTTCAGGTTGACCCTGTTCCAGAGTGATGGACACGTCAGGGTGAGAAGACAGGTGGATGAAGTGATTACCCATCATGCATAGTACCTACAATACAAGCCACTGGGGGCAGTGTTATGATCTATGGTAACTTTAGTGGGTCAGGTTTGTATTCAGAAATGTTATGTGTCCAGAAAAATGATGGATTGAAATAAAGGATTACATACATTTAATGAAAAAATATTATAGCGAGTATTTATCGTAATCCAAGCTAAAACTGATCCAATGAAATGTTACTGTTGGACTTTTTTCTGGCCAGGCAAATGCAAATGAACCATCTCATAAAGTATATTTCTTCTCCGTTGTTAAAGCTGCATTTGACTTTTGTCACCAATTTTTCATTCGATCTGTAAAACCTGAGTCATAGACTAAGTATCACGAATCTGTGAGTGTTTCTGTGATTATATGCGACTGACTCTCTTCTCTCACAGTGAACATTTTCAAAGTGTACTCCATCATAAACACTCCATGTGTTTGCAAACAGAGCCAGTAGGTCACTCAGGTATTTTTGGAAATTTGTCCCGACGTGCACTGTGGGAAGGGGAACTCCACGCACTCACTTCTGTTTGGTCAACGTCTGCTGTTGCCGCTGCTGCTGTTGCGTGGAACTCCACTTCCCACAATGCACGTCGGGACAAATTTCCAAAAATGCCAGAGTGACCTCTTTTTGCAAACACATGGAGTGTTTATGATGGAGTACACTTCAAAATGAAAAAGGTTCACCCACTTTATTATTCTACTCATCCTAAGACCTACGAACCTAGCGTTAGCATTAGTGATTAGCATTAGCCCTTAGCTGCATTTAACGGTGCTTGAGGACCAACTGTAGACTGAACTCACAATCAGTACAAGGACAAGAATACTGACAGCAGAATTAACATTTCGACATTTAATGTTTAATGTTAGAATTAATGTATAGCTGTTAATTGAAGGACAGAAAAAGAACAGATAACAGAGTGACCACAGTCTAACTGAACTGAGAATTTGGGCTGGAAGTGCTAATTACTGTCTATAATAAGGAGTAATTTTTAAAAAGAGGTATGATACATTTAAAGTATTAAATTCTCATAAATATTTATATATAATGATATATTTTTTAATTTTAAACATAGTTGTTTTATAAATGTGTTAATTTGTATGTAACCTGCCATGTGCTGCATAATGCAGATTTGTTACAGAGCCTCTTTACCTTCGTGGCAACGGTTCGTCCAAACAGGATGGCGTAGCAGAGGTTGAGGGCGGAGGAGTATGAGAACACACGCAGCCTGTTCCTGCCGTGAGGTGTCATGCCGAAGGGACTGTTCCACTCGTAGAGGGTGAGGAAGAGGGCGGTGAGATGCAGCGTGACGAAGATGCCCACCCACATGGACCAGTGTAGAGGCCACATGAAGGCTCCAATGGGGGCTGCAGTGTCTCGACTACGTACCTGGTTAGTGAAAAACAAATAGTTTTCCAGGAAGTGGCTTGTAGGTGATTGTGCTCTGAATGAATAAAAAGCAATGTCATTAAAAAGTGACTTAATTCAATCCGATCTGTAAACAATTAGTTTCTATTATTTAAAAGTTGGATCACTTAATGAAAGTCGGCTTCAGGCTGGTCATTTTAGACGTGTGGGATCATTAGGATGACACCAGCCTTGTCACTGTTCTTCCTCTGAATTTTCTCAAATAGTTTAAGATCAGTCACTTGAAAAGTAAAAAAGCCAACAAAAAAATACCCCCTGCTCAAAAGTATACAAGTGATTTAAAAAGATTCAAAGTGAAATGTGTTTTTCCTTTCTGCTATGAAACAAGTCTGATGTATCAAGGGAGAAAAGGTTTTAGAATACAAACAGTGTCAGTGATATCTAACAGGATGAATGGTGTCTGCAGGGAAACACACATCCTTAATCTATGTTCCACATCCTTGGGAAAATGTACTCCTCTATCATTGTAAAAACTTTGAGAATCTATGAAAAGTATCCATACTTCCTTTTCATCCTGAATGTTTCATCATTGAGGAAGAAACCATTTTTGTCAAACTCATTTTCCTGTGGAGTAGTGTAGTCTGATCAGCGGTGGGCCGTCAGGGCCAGAAAGGCCTTCTCTGCTGGTGTAAACATCATCAGAAACACTGACCTACATTACAAACTAAAATGTAATATTTATTCCATGAAACTGTATTCATTTATTTCCAATTAAAGATTCTCTTCATTTCTTAGCGTTTCTCTTTGTTGCTGTGTTTCCAGTGCATGTGTATGGATGTGAGATATGTTGTCCAATCAGATTTCAGTCTCTATGTGTTGTCAGGGTTAATCTAATCTGCCCTGGGCCTTCAGAATGAATAGTGAAGGCTCATGTAACTTAAGCTACATAGCATCGGGACTGCATCTTTAACCAATCAGGTTGCAGTTTCACCAGCTACTTGGCCCCAAAGTCGTCAGCATTTATCCTTCATCTGATTGGTTGATTTTGATGCATACCAATAAAGCTCGTTGAATTGAATTGAATTAGACTATTAAAACATTTAAGGTAGAATGTTTTTACGCCCACAATGGCTGACAATGATTTGGTCTCAGACACACTTAAAAATCCATTTTCCAGAAATGCCAGATATCGAGAGTGGAGTTTGAACAACCCCGACGCTAGCTAGCTGATCAAGCGGACATTCTCTGCATAATATAAACTGATACTAGGAACCTGACTGGACAGAGGAGACTCACAGCCTTGGCCTCCATGGACGTAAAAAAGGACTTATTGATGGAACTGAAACACACAGATCACTATTGAAGTCAATGAAGTTTTACTGAGCAAAGAAAGGCAGTTGGATTTTGTATAGAAATAATGAGCATAAAGCATCTCTGGTGAGTAGGCTATGATGTTTTTATTACTTAAATTTTGTATGTTTTTGTCATGTTATTAGATAAATATTGATTCTGAACTGCTCCAGATGATGAACATGGTACAGTTGTGGTTGTAGTGTAGAGGTTGTGAGTTGTTTTAACTGGGTTTTTTGCTTTAGTAATAATGGTATTTACCCCCAACATGGGAAATGTCTCTCTGTCTCTCTTTAATACCACGCCTTGTAATTTTGTGGGTTTTTTTGTATAGCATTGATGGTTTCTATAACTGTGACATCATAGCGGTGGTATTAAGAGGTGGATTAAATCGAGTAAGTCCCCACTGAAGGCCCAGGTACTAAATGCACGGCCCACCACTGAGTCTGATCATATTATGCACTGCAATTTGTCAGCAACGGAGAGGGATGTTCAAATCAAATCAAAGAATAACTGCGGCATGTTTGAAGACTCTGCTAAGATGTCTGTACCAAACGTCTCTCAGGCACATTATACACTGCTCGAGTGCCACTCATTTGGAACTTTAATATCAACATACCCAGTGAACACTCAGCCAAGTAATTATTCACCAACTAATAATCTCTCGTTCTCCACCAGAGGACCTCAACGAGAGGGGCATGAGGGCCAAAGTAGGGTGAAGTAATTGTGGACCACATCACTGAAATCTTGTCAGCCAAAGGAGGAGCGATTAAGAAATCAAAGTAACACTGAAGACACAGGATTTTGCCACTGACACACCATGTGCTATATTTTTAGACATAACCTCTGTCCTCTACAGTCATTAAAATGCAAACTCCTTACTCTTACAAACTAATGATGACTTTAAGCAGTTGTACCAGAATGCCCAGGCTGGTGGAGTAGAAGGGCGAGGTGAAATCGATGACTCTGCTCCTGGCAGAGTTGATGGAGAAAGAAGTGACAGCCATGTCAGCGGTTCCGCTCAGCAGATCCCCGACCAGCCCCGTCCAGCGTCCGCTCCCGCTCATCGCCCCGTACTTCCCGTCTCCGACAATGTAGAGGTCAAAGGTGAAACCCATGTCCTCTGCCAGTTTTTCCAACAAGTCGATGCAGTACCCATAGCAGCACTTCCTCAGGTCCTCCGGCAGTTCTACAAGGACACATGTGATGATGATGTGAGATTTATCCACTCGTGTCTGAATATTTATGCTTTGGAAGTGCAGAGATCGCACTTCTGGGAAATTTATACACAAGGGTTGATTATGAATCAAGGAAAACATTGATGTATCCTCATAGGACACTCATGCATGTGTGTTTTTTTTATGATCCTGGCTCAACTCAGGGTTACATTAACTCATATTAGATTCTGTTCTGACATTAATTTCACTTTTTATACTTTCTCGATTAAAATTTTTTGGCAAACAATTTTGCAAACTCACTCAAAATCCAATAGTATGCCAGTTGCTCTTAAAACTTGGCACTTGTATGTGTGCTGTCTGTCCAAGAACCATCCTATAGAATTTGGTGATCACATATTTTGTAATGACATTGCAGCAGCTATTACCCCTGTGTGTTATACAGTCTGGCTTATATCTCTTTAACTGCTGGCTATTAAATGAAAACGTTTACCTTCTTTAGGTCCTGGGTCATCTTTAATACCAACACCAATTTCAGTTAGCTTCCATATTTGCCATTAGTTGATTTAAGTCAAAAAAAATGATGACGCCTCACAATTTACAGCTACTCTATACTATAGTAGGTGACTGTTGTAATCGTGTGCAAGTACTCTCAGGAGCAAGAGATACAGTAACAGCTATTTCTTTGAAGTGGACTCAGTGGACTTGATCTTTTATTGATTTATTGTCTTTTAATATTTTATACATGAACTGGAGACATGGCTGCCGTGCTAGACCCTTGGTATTTACCTGGTGGTGTTGTTGAACTGGCCTGACCAGCCATGATCCCATATTGATTTTATTTTTGATATCAACTTTAGTGTTGTGGAGAGGTAGTACACATGTAGATAGATGCCAGAGTAAAGGCCTCGAATCCATACAAGTTCATAGCAATGTTTCAGAGCAGTGACCTGCATGTATTTACCATAACTTTCTAATATTCCAACTACATTCAAATGTGCATAGCGATCCCCCCAGGGGTGCAAGAGAATGATCACAGCAGTTGTGAGTTTATTTGCAGAGCCCAATTTTCTATGTTTCAGTCTGCTGATAATGCTTGAGTGAACTCTGCCTGTGTTTTAGAGTTTTAACGTTATTTTACTAAAAACGAAAAGGAGATACGACTGCTTTCAAAACCCAGTTGTCCACATGACAAACCTGCAGCCTGACAGTAGTTACTGTAAGGAGGCCCTGATTAGCACTATGGTTGAATAGCCTAGGGGCGCTTGGCCTCATACTCTATAGTCCCTGTGTAAAACTTAGAGGTGTTAAAGTTGTTTTCACATGTAATAGACTCAGCATGGTTGGGGCTGTAACATTCGGCTGGTCCAAGTTTCCTTTCACACTGCACTTTGTCAAATGAACTGAACATTTTAATAACATATTCCTGTCCTTGCTGCATCAAGAATTACTAAAGGATCAACTGGGCTTTCAGACCTGTCCAAATGAACCAGACTTTCTGAGTAAAGTAGACTTGATTAAACAAAGCTGGTGTGAGTGCACCCTTAAACTACTGTCCTTGTGTAAAACTTAGAGGTGGAAGAGGCTGAACAGGACAAAACTTTATTGCCTGTGACATTTAGAGCAGGTTAATTATTTGTTCATGTTCATTCTGGAGTCCTGAAAGTGTCTATATCTCACTCCAGACCACTTGACAGCCTAAAATCATCAGAAATCACATCCAGTGACAACAGTCTCAGGTCACCCGCTAAGTAATTAACTCACTTTCAAAGCTAATGCTTTGCTAGTTGACTCTGTCACTATTGTCAAGGAGCAGATGATGGATGTTGAAGAACAATTGGAAAATGAGATGGTAATTGTGTTAGAAATGCAGAATGTAACACAAATGTAACCTAAGCACAGAAGCATTCACATATCTAACATGTTGAACCTTTAATTAAATTTCTCCCTGGTGTACTTCAAATACCTCCAGTGGGAAATTGTTGGTAATTTGCAAAACAATGCTTTCAAAAGAGTTTTATTAGCAAAGATTTTATTAGCAAAGAGTTCACACAGGAAACTCGGTTTACATGAATTAGACGTCATGTCCTCGTTCATATCAAAGTATACATTGCATACTAGTACTTCATCCCTGCTGTGAAGTGTGAGGACAAAAACAAACTCACCAATGCTCTCCAAGTCCACAGCGGTGGTGTTTGGGTTGTGCAGCTGGTTGAAGAGGCTGTTGATTATATCTGACCGGTTGGTTTTGGGGTCCAGACAGAGCTGACCAGCTGGACACAGACCATCCTCATCCACCTCCCGTGTGAACACAAAGGGATGCTCCACTAGTGTCACCACTCTCAGGCGGTGACCCTCCACGGATAATCCAGGCCTCCATCGTCCTCCGACATGGCCGTCCCCCTGGCCGTCCCCCCCTCTAACACCGGCTCCAAGACCCTGGCCCTGGCTGCTGCCAAACCCTCCCACCAACCCCAGGACCCCCCCTTCTAATTCCAGGCTGCCACGGGTCCACTGGCCCACAGTAACCCATGCCGGCTGGCCCAGAGCTCCCCTCTTCAGGCTCCAAACATGGAACAGCTGGGAGGAAAGGACTCGAGATAGACCAGCATCCACTTGGATAAGGCCAGTGGCACCAGTGAAGGAAGTATTGGAGAGAAACCTAAAGGGAAAAAAGAGACAAAAAAACAGAGCAAATGAAAAATGATTTCCTGAAAAAAGCCTGCCGTTGAAGATACATGAAATGTCAATATCATTTATTATCAAATATTTCAGTAACTGTTCAACTCACCGCAGGAAAACATTGTGGTTTGGCTTAAATATTATTTCAGACCTTTTTTTACACACTTATGTCGAGTTCCTCTGTATTAAGCCCCTCAGTTTTTAGGTTTAGGCAATGAAAGGGCTTCCTCTAGGGTATAGACAAAGATCATGGTTTGGTTTAAATATTAAATACATATCTTTTTACAATCACCTTATGAAGGATTTATACATTATTTATAATGAGGTTAATAACTACTTTATAAAGTTCAGCTTTAACATTTAAGATACCTGCTGTCTGTGAGACATGACATAATCTTTTTAATCTAGTATGTATGTCAGTAAATAGTTGTAAGAAATAAACCAGATTCACATCAGAACTCTCATGATACTTAATGCACAAGAGTAGAGCTTAGAATTTTAAAGAACCGCTTTCTTTTTTAAAAAAAAAATATTGACGTTACTTGAATTGCAGCAGCATTCTCGTAGCTTTTAAAATAAAGGTGCATTCCTGTAAATTCATTTCAGTCTATAGCAAATGAAAGTAATGTTTTGATCCCCTTTGAATTATTCATCATTTACTCATATGATCTATGATGTTGTTGTAAAACTGATGTAAATGTTTCTTCCACAGTCTGTTCAGAGTTGCTGAAGACTGTCTGTGCATCTTTAATATGATCAAACACTTTTTCACTTGTTTCAATCTTTTTTAACCTTTTGCAGAATGAGCTGAAAAAGGCCAAAGTAACAACCGTTTTGGTGTTGAGATGTACGTCACATGTAATAAGAGATGTCGTCCATTGAACTGTTTCCACACAAAATTGAATGTTATTTTACTATCATTACCACAAACTGTGACCTTTATGAAAGAAATGTAAAAATCTTAAAATGACAAAAGTTATATCTGCAGTTGATGGGATTGAATTCAAGAGGGATCAAGAATTTCTCTCATGGTCAATCAACATTCATATTTTTTTTTTAGATAAGGTGCATGAGGCACAGGTAAAGGGTCAGTTAGCATGCTAACCACTAGCGTATTCATCTCTAAAAAGCAGTTTATCAAAGAACTTAAATCATGTGTCATTCTCATACACTTATTGTCATGGATGTGCACAGTCTGACACAAATCACTGCAGATTGAAGCAGGAAACAAGTAATAAACTGAGCTGAATGACGTGCATGGGTGAGGTACATGCATACATTTAGTGAAGGTGCGGTGAAATCTATAAAGCGTAGACAGATATAATGTACAGCGTGTCCCAAAAAATGTGACATTTCATCACCTAATAATTAGTTTAAAAATCGTTTGCTCTTTTTGATCAAAAAAGTGTAATCATTTTTCTTATTCTGCTTTCAGGAACAGACATGCTTTTTACTGCAACGGAAAAGGAGTTCTGTGTATTGAAGTACACCCAAACTCAGTCAAATGTGAATTTGTTTGAAAATTTCATAAACAAGTGCCAACAGCAAAGCAGATTTGGACGTGGCATAAGAAGTTTCAAGAGGAAGGCTGTTTGTGGGAGAAAAAAGGACTTCACTACCGACTTGATGTGTGCCACGTCACAAGCGGCGCACACATCGAACATTTGTAATAACTTTGGAATATTATAAAATTAACATTCCCGAGAATTTTTCATTTGAAATTTGTAGAATAAAACATTTTATGTCCAAAATAAATCCTATTACGTATCGTTTCTCCTGACCATGTAGTCACTGTATGAACGTCTCAAATGATGTCAGTTCTTTTTAGGACACCCTGTATATATAGATATAAAGAATACACTTCAACCATTTAAACCAACACATATGTTTACTCCACTTTAGAACTGGTCATTGTTGTTTAATTTCCCGACAGACTAAAGCCTCTGAAGTGTCCACACAGTTTAAAGTCCATCACAAACTATGGTTTATCTGTGTGTTTTGTAACACTTTCAAGTCATTTCTGCATTGTAGTGAAGACACGGAGTCCAGAAGCGTATCTGTATTAGAGTGAATGAAACATAATAAAAGGACTCCTTAATGTAAAGTGGCAGAGAATGACTAGTGCAGAGATTTTCGACTCTGCATTACACTGTTTACTTGTAAAATATAAGATATACTGCTAATAAATATTTAAACAATGTTTTTCCTTGCTTAGTTTAGTTTTTATCTTTTCAATTAATCTTCTACACCATTACGCCACTTTTATTATAAGCAATAAGAAGCTCCTCTTTTTATGCCTTTGTCTTAGTCGACCGCATGTTTTCATAAAGACATTTTCTCAAACAAGGGGCACACAACCTTATCACAGCTAAATATTTGATAAGAACCAGTGGTGTTATACATTTTATGTAGTCTAGATTTGGGCATGTACTGTGTTCATTTATATTTAAAAGGGTTGTAAAATCAGTACAAGTAAATTTTAGCATGACTTAGTCTACTTTTAAACCAATGAAATATAATTTACAGTAAATAAATTACAGCAGATGAATACTGAGGAGCTTGTAAAGTTAGAAAACCACTTGTCCTAGTGGTTGATGGGTGAATAAGTTTATGACAAGATTAATAGTAAATGTAAAACAAACTCATTATGTAAAAAGCACCTTTTGCACTAGTTTTTTTTTCTTTTAATGTGTTATAACAACTTATTAATGATTTATAAAGTGTTTACAACCTAAATAATTCTCTAAATATTATCTTTAACTCGAGAATTGGTTCTTTTTGAGAACCGGTTCCCAGTAGCTCAACCCATTGGAATCGTTTACCTGCCTGTTTATCAATTCCGCCTTCGTTTCACATGCATGATGATGTCACACATACACACCATTATTTTGGTTTAGAACGTAGCCAACATGGCGTCGAGGCAGAAACGGTCTAAAGTATGGCTATATTTCGCGCAAAAAGATGGCACGCCCTGGTGTAACACTTGTGAAGCTTCCATTTCTGCAAAGGGGGGAAAT
>JAPTYQ010000016.1:6578454-6588548 GCA_029814465.1 Ostorhinchus cyanosoma | reverse complement strand
GGGACCAAATACACTCTAGAATAAAGTTAAAATCAACTCTATTAGTGTTAATTTGACACAGCAAAATTGACTGTGTACTTACTCTGTAAAGTTAAGTCAGTTTATTTATCTAAAGCACATTTAAAAACAATAGAAGTTGACCCAAAATGCTTTAGAGACAAAGGGAGGAATAACATTTAGAAATCAGGGTAGAACATGGGCTACAGCATAAGAAAGGCAAAGAGTATAAAAAAAAAGAAAAAGTTAAGCCTCAGGGATAGGAAAGTTAGTTAGTTGTCATAATGATGCAGTATAAGCTATTCTGAAGTCATGTTCAGTGCAAATGCAGCTACAAATCATTAGAGGAGGATGAAATTAATATTGTAAGTCATAATTTCCGAAATGAAACATATTAAAATTTTTGCAGTTCAGAATGTAGTTTTTTGAAGTTCAAAATGTGGGCTCAATTTATCAAGAAAGAGACAACTTACTAATTTGCTTCAGCGTTTCTAGTGGTTTCCCTTTACCTTCTGTAATGTGTGTGTGTGTGTGTGTGTGCGTGCGTGTGTGTGTGTGTGTGTGTGTGTGTAAGGTTAGCAGCAGGAGGATCATTAGCATAGAACTCTAGGTTGCTCAGCGCAGAGTCGACAGATATCCAAGTGGCAGTTTCCACACTGACACTTTATTCTACAGCACCTTATTTTGACCAAACCAGAGCTCCATATCTACATGTCTGCAACTGTAAAGTATAAAAAGCACAACCTACACCCCCGTGTTACTATAGAGAGAATATTTATGCCGAGCACAGCATCTAGAGTGAACTGAGAGTGAACCCTCAACTCTGTTACATCCCAGTAAAATGAAGGAAGGTACTGTCTGGTGGTGCTGTTTGGTACTACATCAAATCAACAGGACACTGGCCGTTACACTTGGTTTGGTATTCGATGTTGCAACATGACACGCATACATACTATATGCGGTAATGATTCTGGATTGAGCCATTTGTAAGGACGATCACTTTGTCCCGTTTATAACCTCAGCGAAGGTCGTACTACAAATAGTGTCTGATAGTGATAATGAAATGCTGTGCGAGGTCAAGGCAAGTTGTATTGATACCAGCAGACACATAACTGCATATTGTTCCATTAATTTAAGTAGTAATTCCTTTTAAATGTAATACAATTAAAGTAATGTGAGAAGTAGAATATAGAAATATATCTGGGTTAAAATCTAGAAAGTGAAAGTCAAGGAAAAATATCCAAATACTATTTAAGTTATACAGAGTATTTGTATTTGATTATTTTGCATCTTTGTTTGAGAATATGTAGGAGTATGTTCTCTCTTTAACTACCCTATAAAAAAAAAAACCCTGCATTTTAGTCATTTCAGGACCCTGTAAGTATTTTAACACAATAAAATCCTTGCCAGTCATCGCTCCAGCTTAATCCAGCATGATGGTAGTTCTCAAAACAAGCTGACAGCTTTGGTGTTTATCCCTACAACATACTGCATTTAATGTATGTGTGTATAATGAATGCAGAAGTGGCTGTGTACTTGTGTTTGAATGCTTATGACAGATTTCAAGACCACTGGGGATGTGTCCAACAGTTTGTTTGTTTATGATATTCAGCTTTTTTGTCTTTAGTCTGAGCTAAAGCCACTGTCACACTTATCAGACTTTTACATTTTAAATGTCTCTCTCTCTTTTTTTATGTTTTTTTTTTTTTTTTACCGGACCTGAGGGAACAGGAGCATAGTTCTGATCTCAAGAGGACTACATTCCGTATTTTTCATGCCATAGTCTAGACAAGATAAAATAATAAATAAATAAAAAACAGTGGCTGCACTGCTTGAATTGGAATCTGTGCAGACCATAGGCAGTTTCTTGTGAAGCTCAGAAGCATAAGGATATTTCCCAGGTTGCAGGCCAGATCAGGTAGATCTTTTTCATTGGTCAGGAACACGGCTGATGTTTTTCCTCTAAGCAGTTTCCCATTTTGGACCTGTAACAATCTCTAGTGTGTGTGTGTGTGTGTGTGTGTGTGTGTGTGTGTGTGTGTGTGTCTACGCATGTGTGAATTTCTGTGCGTGTGCTCTTATCTTTTTTCTATTCCCAGGTAAAAGCTCCATCTGTAAGCACAAGGTTAGAAAGACTCAGGATGCAAGATAAGCACAGCTGAAAGGAATGTCAGCATTATTCTGGAATAAAATGCAAAATCCATATCCCTTCTCACACATCTGCAAATTGGAAGCCTTGAACTAAACCTTTGCCTCTATACCTGATAAATGGAGAGGAGTGTTTGATGCCCTGCCTGAATATTTCCAGGTGTTCTAATAAAGTGCATGTGCATATTCACTAAACCCCCTCTGGGCACAAACAGACGAGCACAAGGTACCGTTGCAAGATGCAAGACTGAGGATACAATACAAACACAGCGCGGTGTGAATACTCGAGCACAAACCCAGAGGGATCTTGGGGCAATGTGGAGTAAGCAAACCGACAGGAGTGCGTTGAATCAGAACAGGAGGGAGAGTCTCCCAGTTACTAAGCTCATTCCTTATTTAGGTTTCCATAAGAAAAGCATCAACACTTGGAAGGTTTGAAAGTGAATGCATGCTGCCAAAAAAAAAGGGGGGGAGAGAAAAAGAGTTCTTGGAACAAAAAAATGTACATGCAAAAAACAGCAGCACCTGCAGATTCTGAGCTTATTAAAAGGAAGTTTGAGGTGGAAGAATGTGTGTGTTGGAGGGTTTGGGTGGTTCTGGGAGGCTAAAGGGGCTAAAGATGGGAGTTGAATTGCTCTGAAAAAAAAAAAAGAGAGAAAAGGTGTCTTTTCTTGTCCTGTTTCTACTGTTTCAGGCAAAGGGATCTCTTGCATCTTGACTTATTGCTAACACTCACTGTAGTCCCACTTGGGCTTAACACTGCTAGTGTGAATCATTTGCATCAAACACTGGCGGAAAGGAGGATGGACGGGTACGGGAGGGGAGGGGGCGGTTGGCATGAGTACTTAGAGTTGTCCTCCCTGTTGCATCCAGCTGTGTGGAACTCTTCCTGAGCCTCTGAATGGCTGCTTAGCTCCCTGCACTGTCCAGAAACAAAGCTCATGGTCAGGGCAGGACTCCAAACAACAACACTTCACTGAACACATTAATATTTCACCAGCACTGTCACCAGGTGAGCTGGCTGTATGTAAGAGGGAGGATGGAAAGAGATAGGGTGAAAAGAGGGAAAGAGAGAGATTGGTTTGTGGATGTGAATATATGTTTGAGATGAAGGAGAAATTGATAGGTGGTTTAATATCCGTGTTTTTGAAATGGGGTGAAAGGTGATGGTTTGCATTTGAATGTGTGTCTGGTAGAAAACGAGCAAGCGAGAGAGGACGAGAAAGACGGCGATGGTGGTGTTTGCTTGAAACGAGACGACGACAGGGGAAGAGTTTCTCAGCAGGGTGCGTTTTTTAAAGACCTGACATGAAAACTAAGCATATCATAATCTGAATGTCAGACTAAAATGTCATAGCAAATGTGGGCTCGGGTGCATATAATAGTCTAAATCCAACCTTAACAATTTGATTCAACCTCTAGCGCAGATGTAGTTTCCTGTCAAAGGCCCCAAATGGAGCAACTAGCATTACCCGCTAACTCATGCATTATGAATAAAGAAACTGTTGAATGTGTGTAATTTTTTCTGACTTTTCTCACAGTCCAGATAAACACCGGTGATTGAATAAGGCCAGCCAGAGTTGTTTGCATAGTTAATGAAGTAACGCTTAGCAGAATGCTTTTGTCGACGAGACGGTAGCTAACCGAACAGTTTGCTGTGGCGTCGTGTAATTATATGCAAATAGCATTGTTTAATTTTCTCCTAATGTCTCCTTACGTCTCTTAGCACAAAGTGTAATATTGGTGACTTTAATCTTTCCCAGCCATGCTGCAGGGGACTGGTACTAAGTTGGTGAACGAAAGAGGCTGCCAGTATTAGACACATTAAATGCAGCCACAAAACTATAATGCACACAAAAAAGCGGCGTCAGAAAATTACATTTATGTGCTTACACATGCATGAAACTGCACACTCACACACACACACGCAAAACACAACTGTGAAGCAATCAGCCACTTAACACAGCAAATGACTATGGTTATCTAAGCATAACAGCCTGTTGGCTCAGAGAAACAGTGATAAGCAGGAAGATACACACTATTAGGCACCACCACAGGACCGGCCACAGAGCGAGCGAGAGAAGGGGCTAAATCTTGTTTCACAGTTAACAGCTGATTGAGATGGTGCCATGTGTCTTTTGATTGTCACCACCGAACAGCTTATGCAAATACCTTGACTCGGTCTAATTCTGATTGGCCTGTACAGTGAGCGTATGGAAAGAGTACGCAGTGAAAACAGCAGGTGAAAAAGTGTAAAACACATTTTGAATTGGGTTTGATTAGGAAGGAGAAACGGTATATGGCTCGACGCTTAGGTTTCTCATAGCTGTGGTAATTTGGCAAGTGCTGCTAGAGGAAGGGAAGATAAAGTGTGTAGAGTCCATTAAACATAAGGACCTTGTTAGTTTCCTGGTGGTGTGGTGAGTTGAGAGGGGGCAAGCGAGTGGTGTGTGTGTGTGTGTGTGTGAGTGTGTGTGAGTCTGTGTGAGTGTGTGTGTTATACAGTAGCATCATAAAAACACCATTGTAGTCCTGAACGATTGTGGGTAGAGCCATAAAAGTCTGGACGGGCCATGTCTCCTCTTTTCCTCCAGGCTTTGAGTTTATGAGGATCATTGTGAATGGAAGAAAAGCCTGAGAGAAAATGGGATTCGCTCATTTTCGCACTCTCGTGTCAAACCAACCGTAGCAAGGTGTATGCGTAGCTGTGTCAGTAAATGCATAGGAGGAAGTGCACTCAAACTATTTGTGTCTATTCCCTGTGCATCTCCTCCAGAGTAAATAGTATATGCGCTACATCTGCCATTACGTTTGGGCATATGTGTGTGTGTGTGTGTGTGTGTTTGTGTGTAAATTTGTATGGCTGTCATTTACAAACCATTGGATGGAATTGTGTTCTCGGCATGCTTCGAAATTAATTTGAATGATCAAGACACTGAGCACATCAGCACTTTTTCCCCTGGAGCATTGTGAGCGAGAGCATCCAATAAAAATGCACACATGGACTTACATATGAGGACGCACCAACCCAGGCAAAGTCATCGCATGCTTGGCAAAGTGCTGTGGGCTTTTGCACCAGTGAAGAAGTTTTCACTACAAGATTTTCAAGCCAGACAGTTTAATCACATGCGATCCAGAGGGAATTACTAAAATACAAATCTGTATCAAAGTATGCAAATGCTCTCCTGCTAGTCTGAATGGTGTTGAGTAAATGAAGTAATCCAGTGCAGAGTGTTCACTTTCATTATCAGTTGACTTCTGATTTAATGAGCCTCCACGGGCCCGCGAACGTCCTGGTGTCATCAATAATAATCAGATAGAGGGAACAGCGGGGGTACCAAATATGCTGTTCTGGACTGGTTAGTCAGGTCTCTAGTCAGCCAATGTTAGTGCTGAGTGCACTGCTAGCATTGGTGAAGGCTGTCATCTCAGCACGCTGCATCGGCGCCTCTTTTGTCAGGAGCTTCTTTGATCCCCTTCGTTGCAGAGATACAAGCCCAAAGCAGAAATATGCTGAATGGATTCATGTATCATCCTCCCCCCTACAAACAGCCTCTGGCCCGCTCACTATTTATGATCATAATAGCTGCCGTTATTTATTAAAGAGAGCGATTGTTGTCCTTGCTCTATAGACAATGTTGTTTTTTCTGCCGGAGAGAATAATATTTGTCCTCTTGGTGCGGCCCTGTGTGTGATATGAGGCGGCATAGTGAATGTGATGGTGATTGATTCCTGTGTTGAACACTGGAGCGAGGTACAGAGGAAGGCTAATCTGAGTTATGATTGCCACTGTAATCGCATTTTCTCCCCTGACTCATCCATCCGCTCTACAGTAGTGTATACAGGCCGTATTCTGATTACGCCACACATCTGTCAATAATGTAGACTACACGATGGAGCGAGAACATTCTCATTCTTGAACACCTTGCATCCCTGCGATTATCTAGATCATAATTCTCTTCTGCCCACTGCTCTCTCTCTCTAGGTGTGTTTTATCTTGCTCTCATGTTAACCTGCTGGAGGTAGCATCAAGCATTTCCAGTAATCATGCCATCACTTTGGGGACAAAACAAGTTGTTTTTTTTGGAGAGGTGGGAGGGTGGTCTACAGATCCAGTACAGGGGCCGTCATGGTACAAATAACCTCTTACTGGGTTGTAATTCCGCCGGGCAGGCAGCTGGACCAATGAGACAGCAACATTATTTAGTTACCAGGAGAATGATACAAACGGTTCCCTGAGTACAGATGCAGAATGGCGTGATGTCATTAACAGTCAGCCCACGGGGAACGTAGCCACAAACAGCAAAACTTCAGGGTGGAACATTTATTCACAACACCCCAGTGAAGAAAGCGCACCATGCCAGTAATGAGGTGTCTAGAGCTTTGGGCACAGGGTGCGCTTCAGAGTATGTGTGATATTTCTTCATCTTAGGGTGTGTGTGTGTGTGTGTGTGTGTGTGTGTGTGTGTGTTCATTCTTGTGTGCTTGTTTTGGTGAATGTGTATGCTTGAGTGTGCAACCAAGCTACTTTTTTAATATAAAACATCCCTTTGCTCCGGTCATGTTGAATACTGAAACACAGCGCCGACTTCCCAGGAGTAAAATAATACACCTGGAGAGATGGAAGTCATTTAGGGCTAGTGTGTTCATTCAAGAGTGTGTGTCAAGTCACAGGAGGGTGTGTATGTGTGTGGGTTCCAGGATGGATGGGCTGGCGGTGAGTAAATGACCTGCCTTGATTCAGCCTATCAGCTGAGCTCTCCACCCAGACTCCCTGATATCCCTTTTCATCCATCTCTATAAGGGAGAGATGACGGAAAGATGGAGAGGCAGAGGGGAGGCCGGCTAAAGAGAAGAATGTGCACAGAGGAGAGCAAACGATTTCAAGTGCAAGAGCGAGAATAAAAGGGACTAATTAGCGAAGTGGGAAAAAAATTTGGGGAGGAAAGAGACACAGACACAGAGGAAGTGAACAAAAGGACTATTAGAGTCTAATCTGAATCTGGGGTAATGCATATGACAAATGACACTGCGTTCACACCAGAAGTGCTTCTCTAATGTGACTATGGGTTCCAATCGATTGAGGGGCCATTTGGGGTGAGTCGACCCGAGGCACAACCTACTTCTGATGCTACATAATCAAGATCAAAGTCACGATATGATCTGTAGTCATGGCCAATGGGCAGAAAACACACAAGAGGTCTGTTTCAAAGTGTGGTATTAACTCCACGAAATGAAGAGGCACTTACTCCCAAAATAATTCCAGGCACATTTCAGATTACTTCAAAAATGAGTCATATGAATGCCTTTGCTAAGAAAAACGTTGTTTACCAGATGAACATAATGCATTTCATAGGAAATGAAATCCAGCAGTAAATGTCCTTGCAGTGTGCTATGGCTGCACTGCCCTCTGCCCCCCCCCCCTCACACAATCAGGACTGAGGGCACTTTAGATTTCTGATTTGTTTGCTGCGTCAACTTTGATTTTTGGTAAAAAGCACAAAATGTGGTTCGGAGAAAGTAATTTAAAAGACATGAGATTTGTATTAGAAAATCCAGGAGAAGGACATGGTTACTGATACAGATAGAATCAGATCCAAACCGTGCAACTGTGCAGAAACCCCACATTATAGGAGATCTGGGACACTGTGGCATTACCACAGCACTGAAAGGCTACAACAAAACCCAAAAGTTAATCTAGATCTAACCTACTTTATTCAGGGTAAAGGTAAACTAAAACATTCTTGGATTTCTACTAGGCTTAAAAAGAGAAAAGTGTGTAAAACGTCACATTTACAACCTACAGACAGTCTGACCTCTGTTATACTTAAGGTTCAGGGTGGAAACTGTGAAGGTGCAGATCTGAGTATCAATGCTTCACCCTCCCCTAGGAAAAGGCCGATGTTCACAGCTACTGTATTTTATGATATTATTGTTGGTTAATCGTTAACTGTGGTAATGAATTTGACACTAGACGTCATCAACCATATAATGAAAAAAGGGACAACAGCAAGTTGGTTTTGTAGAAACATGTCAGTGCAACACGGTGAGTGTCCACTGAGGGGATTAGGGCTTGTGTAAACATTAACAACTCATTTACATGGAACAAAAATACAACAATTCATGTTCTTAGGTGGTTATACACTGATGACATTTAATTGAAAACAATGTATTATTATGAAGTGAAGTGAAATGAAGGCAAAATCTGCAAATGCAAGGACCAGGTCGTATAAAACCTGCACACCTCTGCTTTCCTACAGCAGACACATGGGCCGACATAAGGCCCATGCCCACATAAATCCAGTGCATCTGTGCCTGTCATTAGCTCAGTCTGCCAATAAACTGTGAATAAACTGCTCTAATGTTGTTCTAATGAATAACTTTCAAGAGAGGATTACTTGCAGTAGCTGCTGCTGCAGTAATTCAACTTAGATTTCTTACAAAAGCTACCTTGTAACATCTATATTTAAACCTTTATTTATTCCTGGGTGATTTTCGAAGCACGCTGAGCATGCATGTTCTTTTACAGCAATGGCTGACATTAATACATTTACTCCCAGTCACAAACAGATAGCTGCAGCACATGCTGATCCCTCAGTGAGCAGATTCACAGGTTAAGTGCTTTGCTCCTGGACAGTTGAGTTGACATTTATGAGGGTGAGGAAAGTATGCGTTCACTCTCCACACCAGCATATTGTACGCTTCAAACCAGTGATGATGGCTTGCCAGATGTTTGATTTCTAAGCAGTTATTATGATAATGTATCCCTCACACTGTGTTTTTCATCAGTGGCTAAACAACAAAATATATGCAACAGCACTGCACCCATCAAATGCAGATTTTAAACTACAGGAAGCGAGTGATATTTCCCCCTCTGTCTTTGTTGGATAATAGTACACCAGGACATTGTCATAGGCTGTCTGAAGCTTCATTCAAACGAAGGAGGGATTCACTATATTATTTTGATGCAGAACCAAGAGGTTCAAATTGTAACCTCTGTGGAAGCGAACACTATACTTTTTGTAGCTGTAACAAAGAAACCAAACGCCCCAGTGATCACAGATTCAATCAGATAACCACTGTGCAAAATGTCTGGTTTAGGTAACTGCAGCTTTGTGTCCATCCACATCCTTCCTTTGAAGTAAAAACAATAAATCCTCTCTCATTCAATCTCTGCTCTATATAAGTCATGGCAGATTTATGCATTATCTGCAGGTACAAACAGTGACTGTAACGGTGTTTAACAAGATGATAAGCTGTCACTTTGATCACTTAAGCAATCCATTAAATAACAACTGTTTCTTCAAGAGCTAAAGTGGTGTACTTATCATGCTCTGGGGGGGGTGCATAATTAAAAAAACTCACAAGTAATATTATGAGACCTTTGCACTTAACATTAGCCCCTGAGTCCCTTCTCCTTGTTCATGTGCCATTAGTCATTTAGATGACTCATCCAGCACACAAAGGTCTAATTGTTTACACCAACCTTCCACTTAGGTTGTAACCTTTAAATAACCTTAAGAAGACCATGTGTAAAACATGTTATGCCATTTTTATTTGTTACCTCAGCACCAACCAAACACTCACACAAAGGTGTTAATAAGTAACACAGAGAGCTGGAGGTCACCTGATAATGGATTTTCATACGACCATATATTGATATTTTGGCCAAAAGCCAGACTGGGCCAGTATCATCCCCTGAAAACAACCTTGAAACAAATGAAAGATTGTGATTTAGGATTAACTGTGGAACTGAACATACAAGTCAGCACCATAATTCCTCAGATCGTCTCCACATCTTTTATTTCTTTTAACTGCTACCTGCCATTTGAGAATGTGTGACTGTAACTCTGCTCGGACAAACTGCCAGAGACACTCAATGTTATTCTATTGTGTTCAAATTGTATGTGTGTGTGTGTGTGTGTGTGTGTGTGTGTGTGTGTGTGTGT
>JAPTYQ010000016.1:6379009-6389832 GCA_029814465.1 Ostorhinchus cyanosoma | reverse complement strand
GAAAAAAGGAAATTACATTATGATAATGTTTATATCTACGTTTCCTTAAAAATCTGAATAACATAAACAACTTGAAATGTCTTTAAAAAAAAAGAAAGAAAACAACAGTTGCAATTTGAATAATATTTTGCCTCAGTTTGCCTCAATTACAACTTACATTACAATTACAAATACACTAAACATTTACTAACAGGCAGAATTATTGGTAAAATTACACTTACTTCTCTCAAAACATTTCAGGTTATTCATATTTGTTCAGGTTATTCACATTTTTTGTAAAAAAAAAAAGTTTGTTAATATAAAGATTTTCATGTCATTTTACTTTTTTACTCTAAAACAAAGATAAAATCTGCAGTTTTCATTATTTATAGGTTATTAGGATCATATTTTACTGCTATGGCACAATTGAGATCTAATTGTTCTGTATGTGAAACCTGAATTCAAATTATTTTTACATCATTGATTGTTAATATCTTCAGTGTAATTCATCCTAGGGGCCAGATTGGACCCTTTTGGCGGGGCCGCATTTGGCCCCCGGGCCTTATGTTTGACACCTGTGATGTAGATGTTCATAAAAGTAGAGGGAAAGTGTAGAAAAATCAGACAGATTATATGCAGCACTTTATATATTTTGTGTCAATAGTGAACTAAAGTGTATTGAAGGAGCTCAGCAGTTTTGTAAAAGCTCAAAGTCACACTGTGCATTCGTTCCCTGCATTGAACACATGTATAGACTGATCTGCGGTACAGACTCTGCATCAGCTTCTTAAAAATGCATCAAGTATTTGATTTGGATAAACAGCAGACTGTCTGTAGTCGGATAATGAAAGCAGCGGGATATTTTTTTTGTTTGCTTCATTATATTGTATCATGGTTTAATATATTTCACCTATACTAATATTCAGACAAGGATGAACTTGATTGATACCAAGGGGGTATTTATTTGTCTCTCAGCTCTTGCAAAGAAAGAGATTAAATAAGAATAAACAATGAAATCAACATAATAATCTCGGAGTTATTTACAGAATCGTTAGTCTACTTTCTACTTTCGAAGTTGTCTTCTGTAACGTTCAGTCCTGCATCTCATGTTGGTTTGAATGTGTTAAAAAGGATGATCCGTCCTTCCACCACAGTCCACAGTGAGTTCAGCTTCTCTTCAAACACTAAGCCAGCTTTTTTCCTCCGTTTGTCCAACTGTGCATCCTTTTGTTTGATGCTGCCTCCCCAGCAGACCTCTGTATATTCATCAGTCCGGCCACAGCTGACTGGTAAAACATCTCCCTGTCCTTATCCTTTTCAATAGCGTGTATACAGTATATGTTTAGGGACAACCTCATTGTCCATCCCATATACAGTTACAGTCACAGAAAAAATGATTAGACCATAAAAAGTCATCAAAAACTATTTGTATGCAATTCACTGCTAACTCCTGTGTGAATCATGTGACTAAAACAGAGAAAAGAAAACACGGAATGAATAAAAGCACTGTTTTTGTCAGTACGATGCCTTAAATATTGATGTAAGAACTGAAGTGATTTTGTTTATTTTCAAGAAAACATGGAAAATGATAGATATCTTATCTCTTAGGCACTATTTTTTATTGGTATCATTATATTTGTCCAAACAAATGTACCTGTAGTTGTACCAGGCATTAAAATGAACAAGAAATTGAAGAAAACAAGAGTGATCTAATAGTGTTGACTGGCTGAAGAAGCGGTTTAGACTTATGGAAATCATTTGCTGCATTATTACATAATTTCTTTGGTCTTAGGGGGTTCTTCATTCAGGAGGCTGTTTTTTTGTGACTCCAGTCTTTGAAGGTTTTGGTCAGTTCCCTGTGCCCCTGTTTGAGTCCTGATACACACCACAATAGTTCTGTCATCAGAGTATTTCTAGATGTGACAGGATACAGAGGTGTACTTAAAGTCCACTGTGTTCAATGTGAATGGGAGGGGAGCCAAAACAGTCCCCTGCGGAATCCCAAGGCTGCTCATTACTGTCCCAGAGATGCACTTCCCCTAGCACTGACAAACTGTGGTTTTCCTGTCAGGCAGTCTGTGATCCAGGAAATAAAGAAGGGATCCACACCCATCCCTTGGAGTTTTGTCCCTGAATATGGGGGGTTGGATTGTGTTGCATGCGCTTCAAAAATCAAAGAACATAATCCTCACAATAACCACCAGACACATCCAGAGGACAGTAAGCGCTGTGTAGAGGACAACACCATCCACTGTTCTTTTTATGTAGACTGCAGGGGGTCCAGTGCATATTTCACATGGAGACGTAGACGCACCAGGGTCTTCTTATGTGTGACATTCGCAACAGTCTGTAGTGACTTGATACTGATTTTACTTGAATACTATCGCAGCTCAGTATTTCTTATATTTGAGTTTTACATGTGTTTCCTAATGTGTTAAGCCATAGGAATGAATGAGTGAGTGAATGAATGAATGAATGAATGAATGAATGAATGAATAACCGAATGAATGAATGAATGAATGAATGACTCAATGACTGAATAAATGAATGAATGAATAACCGAATGAATGAATGAATGAATGAATGACCGAATGAATGAATGAATGAATAAATGAATGAATGAATGAATAACCGAATAAATGAATGACTCAATGACTGAATAAATGAATGAATGAATAACCGAACGAATGAATAGCCGAATGAATGTATGAATGAATAACCGAATGAATAAATAACCGAATGAATGAATGAACGAATGAATGAATGACTCAATAACTGAATGAATGAATGAATGAATAACCGAATGAATGAATGAATGAATTACTCAATGACTGAATAAATGAATGAATGAATAACCGAATGAATGAATGGCTGAATGAATGAATGAATGAATGAATGAATGAATGAATGAATGAATGAATGAATGAATGAATGAATTTGGTCATGTACAAAACACAAGGAACGTACAATTTACACAACTTTAACCGAAAAAGGAAGAAGCTGAACCCAGAGTTTTATTTCTCCTTCTCCTACTCCGTCTTCTGAATCACCTGAAGTTGCAGCAAATACGACATTAACACAAATGAACCCACATTCAGTTTCTTAAGTCACTTAGAGATGATTTTACTTTGATAGCCCTTGAGAATTTGACAAATTAAAGCTTTTTTTTTAAACTCGCTAACGAGCTACGCAATTTCACTTCATCAATCAAATGATTCTGTAATTTGACACCGATAACAGAAACACTGCGATATTTAACATTTGTTCTTACTTTGCACATTTCAAACACAAACAACCCTCTTAAGTTATAATTCCCTTCTCTTCACTTAATTTTTTTTTTTTTAAAGACACTGGAAGACTTTTATTCTCAGCTATCGTTTTTAAATATGAGGAAATTTAAATTTACCAGATCCTACAAAAAATGGATGACTTGATTGGCGATAACCAGCTTTATTTATAACTCTAATAGCATTTTTCTGTTTAATTATAGGATCTATGTTAATTTTATATACATTGCCCCAGATTTCCACACAGTATGACATATATGGCATTACAATAAATGCAAACATTTCTTGTTTAAGAAATCTCTAGTTTTATAAAGAATTACAACAGCCTTGGACATTTTACATTGGATATATTCTATTTGTGGTTTATGGTCAATAATCACTCCTAAAAGTGTTGTTTCATACACCCTTTCAATTTCAATTCCGTTGATTTTCAGTTTTATATCACAATTTGGCCTAACACCGCCAAAAAGCAAACATTTAGTTTTATCTTCATGTGTTAACCTTCTTAATGCAATTAGTGTTAAAATCACAACCATAGTGAATGTGTCCTAAATGACCTAAAACTCACTGATAGATGTGGAAAATGTGGTTTGTGTCAGCTGTAACATATTCCTTTTCAGGTGGAGTTTTCATTTTCTTGGACAAAGAGATGATTTTTAATGTCACTGCAGTCTCATTTTGAGTTTTTCATGTATTCTGGAGAACGTTCTGATTAAAAGAAGCAGGAAAATGTAGGATGAAAGAAAGTATGACATTAAATATCACTTATAAAACCGCTGTTTGTTCAAGGTCTTGTCTTGTGCAAATCCATTTTCTTCATGTACAAAATAAATCATTAAAGATGGTGGAAAACTAAAACAAAACAGATTTCACCCTCAGTTCCACTTGATTTTTTTGTTCATGTTGCAGAGGTCAGAAATGTTTTTATTTATTTATTTTTTTTTAATTTTTCAATCCTAGCCTTCCTCTTTTTTTTTAATAGTAACAACCTCGTATCCATTCATCCATAGTGGAATGTTCGGTTTGTTGTGAGTCAGAGGTTTGCAAGACGCCTGCAGCTTTAACTTCTCATTTAAGTCAAATACTGACTGATGAGAACAAAAGTCATCTGACGTCAATAAGCCTCCAATAAAATGTGGAATTAGCACAAACCTGTTTCTTCTAAAACATAATGAAGCTCCACTGAATGAGCATAACTCGGTACCTCCAGCAGAGGATCCACGGTAAAAAAAACAATAATTGATTAACTCCGGTGGAAGGTGTTCACTTTGAAGCAGCTGCATAAAATATTGAGCTTGTAATTACAAGATACCAATGCCACAAAAACTGCAGGGTGTAACTTTTGTTTTTCAGCAGCTTTTGGTCCGTACTGCTGATGCACTTCACTCCTTTTCTTACAGTTTTTTTTTTTTTTTAACTGTGTGCAGCTGGGGGAAAAACTGCCGTCATTAGATTTCGCCAGGTAAGGTTAGGTAATGATTTTGGGAGACACCACTGAAGTGAAAAATTGCAGGCACTCCAAGCAAATTGCAATGACCTGAGAATTCGTGCAAGTGCGTTCAGATGAAAATTGCCTTTCTAGATATCTGATTCCCATATAGAATTATTTTTACCTCCATGTAACAAAATAGAACAAAACAGATTTGATGATATGAGATAAAAATCTACTGTTGCGTATTTAGAAATCCAGACCGATTTCGTGACCTGAATCAAGAAGTCAAAGCGTGAAGAGCAGTTTTGTTTGGAACTGTTTCATGTTGTAAATTCAGGTTTTAAGACATGACATGACAAGATACAGAAGGTAAAGCGCTGCACAGAACATGAGAGGAAGTGATCCAAACATGTCATTACAGTGGGGTGACCTTGTAGGAACTATCTCAACTGTCTCAGCCTGTCTCGGTCTTTCTCTTAGACTGATTACTATGCCGCTGCCACGTCACTGGACTGATGTGAGTGATGGAGGACTTGCTTAACTCCATCCTGCAAGGACAGGAAGACAGAAACATGATGTCCTACAGTACCTGAAAGTCAATGGCAGAGCTTGGCTGTGCAATGTCGCCACCTGTTGGAATATGGAGGTACAAAGCAGTGGTCAGAGCAGAAAAAACACAAAAACCTTCATTTTTTTCCCTCAAGTTTTTTACCATTAATCATTTCCTGGTCTAGTGTTGTTTCAGTGATCAAAGTAAACATAATCTAATATTGGAGATCCACCTCAAACTTGAATATTTCACTAGTATAGTTTAGTACTTTAACAAACACAGCATGTATTACACTGTGTGTTTTAAACTTGCTAAGGCAGAAAATACAGTAATTGGTATCATTAAAATATCTGTATCCCATATTATGATCTAGTTAAAGCCATAAAGACCCAGTAATACTTTTGTGTCAGCTCCTAAATAAATTTTTCTGTCTCTATTTAACCTTTCTTATGTGATTTATCACCATTTATTATAATATTATCCTCTATATTTTGCATTTTTTTCAGTCCAAATCAGGTATTTTGCATTATTTAATCCAGCGATCATGTAGACGTTCATAAAAGTTCTGATTAGAGTTGATGGTTATATCAGAAACAGAAGAAAACGAAACAAAAAGGGACTATTTCGACAAAGATATCAATAATTGAACATAAAAACAATCGTCTCCATCCACTGTCATTGATCAAACTCCATGTGTTTTACTTGTGAGTCAATGTTGTAGAAGATGACGGTGTTTCCATGTTCAGTACGGAGCCTCTGAACGTCCAAATGGATCATATCTGATGACCAGGAAAAGAAGATGAACTGTATTTTACACCAATTATTCACATGTATTGATAGAATTAATGGATCAACAGGTGTTAAACCTTTTAGATCAATAGATGCGTTTATTCGCTGGTGACTGTTTGGGTCTTTATGGGTTAAAGTCTTGGAATTGTGCACGGTGTGTCACTGGAACAGCCTCATGGCAGCTGTAAATTCACTTCCACTACCTTTGTCTGCTTTCATGGCTGGAGCGGCGGCTCAGTGGTTGGTACTGTTGGTACTGTTGGTGCACAGCAGGAACTCCTGGGTTTGATTCTCTGTGGAGTTTTTATGTAAAATGCACAGAACACATGGATGGTAACTGGTCCCAAAACTGATTGAACCTGATGAGTTCTGATGCAAGTCAAATAAGAAGCAGATTTCACATGGACAGAAGCTTATGGTTTTAAGCAGAGCAGTCAGGTCTGGATGGATGGCCCAGATTCTCTCTCCTCCTGATAGTGCAGCTGTGCACATCAATCATTTTATAAAACAAACTGTGGAATTTTGTGACTTTTATACAAGAATTAGTTCTAAAGATGACTAAGAATCAGTTTCAGCTCCTGGTGTATTTATAAATACCAGTTTGTTTGGGGTTTTTTTATGCTTATGAACCGAGTAAAAACTGTGAATAAAGTGTATTTTCAACATGAATCCCATCAAACGCAAACCAGAAGAAAATCATCTAATGTTTTGTAAAGGATTTTTACATGAGGGATGAATTGAGGTTCAACAGTTTCATGCATGAGTAGATAAGTGATGCACTTCAGTAGACATTTGCATATTTTTCCCTAATCTTTTCTGATTAGTTTTACTGCAACATAATGTTCGTATAAGTGTTCAACAGCCAAATGCATGTTTTGATTCCTCACATGCTGAAAGAACATCTGATAATACAAAACGCAAAAGCACAAAACAGTCACATAACTGATAACACAAAATACACTGAGATTAATCTCATCAAACTGTGCTCTGACACTAAATGATAGTGAAAATATAATATACAGCCTTAACGGAAAAAAACACTCACACAACATTAACTAGCTAATTAAGTCATTTATTACATTTTAATGGACATACTTTGTTTTCTGGGCTCATGCAACCAATTTCAAGTAAACCATCTTAAGTAGAGCCTTACTAACCTCCATCAGAGAAGAGAACAAGACTTAAATTGACCAATAAAACAACCATTACTAGCTGTTCTCAACAGAAACACTAAAAAACACACACGTCCAAGCAGGCAACACACATAGTTTTTTTATATACTCTCATTTATTTCACCCGTCTGTGGTCCCTGCGATCCAACCTCTTCACTATTTTGATTTAAAGCATAATCAGTCCGTTGCGTCGAACTGCATTCATCAAATGGGATTTTTTAAACACTTTAAAATGAGTAAAATGGTAGTGAAAAAAAACCATTAACATTATCAACAATAGAAATGTGGAGGCTGAACCCAAAGACTAGACTCCATAGTCCTAGAATCATATATAGAAGCAAACATTTACCAAAACTGGTCATAAATGAGCATTTTAGAAGCAGGTCACATGTCCGCCTATTTCAATCTTCCAAAAACTCAACCATTACTGTACGTTTAACCCATAAAAACCCAAAGAGCCACTGGTGACACAAACCATCTACTGATCTAAACTGTTTAATAGATCATTAATTCTATCAATACATGTCGACAACTGGTGTAAAATACAGTTGATTTGACCCATTTGGACGTTCAGAGGCTCTGTAGTTACCATGGAAACGCCGTCTTCTTCTACAACATTGATTCACCAGTAAAACCCATAGAGTTGGATCAATGACAGTGGATGGAGACGCTTGTTTTTACATTCAGTTCAGTTCGCAATGTTTTTGTTAAAAAAAAAAAAAAAGAAGTATGTTTTTCTTCATTTTTCTCCATTTTGATAGAATTAAATTTTAATTGACTCTGAGTTTTCACGGACATATATATGTGATCTGTCAATTAAATATAGGAAAATACATGATTGCACCAAAAAAAAAAAAAAAAAGGAAAATACAATAGGATCATATTATAGAAAAAAGTGGTGATGAATCAGTTTAGAAAGGTAGAATTAGAGACAAATTAATTTGGGAAGAGCCACAAAAATAGCTCTGGGTTTTTATGGGTTAAATATCTGTTCAATATCTATAATTATCAAAAAGACTTGAATCCAAACCAGCCCAAAATGAAACATGATGAAGGCTGAAAAACACTGAAACATATAAAGAGGGATGACATAGTTTTATTTATTTATTTAATTTGCTATTATTATCTCTATCTCTACATCTCTTTGACAACCTGTTCAGAGTTTTCAGCCTGTGTGTGAACTGCACTGCTGAAGGTTTTTTACTGGAAACCATCTGAAAACTGAAACACACGATGGTGTATCTGATAATGCTTATGAAAAAAAAAAAAAAAACCTGTCTGGATAAGAACAGACTGTATTTATTTCTTTAATACAGTTTTATAAAAGGCAATTGTAGCTGGGAGAGATGGTGTATAAGTGGATAAAATGGAACTGTGGAATTAAATGTGTCCTGTAGGTGCTCAGTGGTGTGTGGATTAAAAGTAAAAAAAAGAAAAGAAAAGAAAAAGAAACCTGTTCAGTCTAAATATAAATATAATCCATAGATACCAGATGTACACTGGAGAATACTTGTGTTAGATCAAAACCACACATGGCACAGGCAGGTTGAGCCTCATTGGAGTCTTTCTGCACTAACATTTACCCAAACCCTCAAACATGTCCAGCAGATGGCAGCACTTTACTTTTCCAAATGTCATGCGTTGTGTGACTGATGGCGCAGGGATGGATGCGTCAAAGGGGCAGTGCGCTCTGCTCTGGTGTACATACAAATAGTTTTTTTTTTTTTCCTTTTTTTTTTTTTTTACAAGTGGGGTCTTATAGGCCAAAGCATATGATTGGCTGAACGCTGAAGTGAACTTTTTTTCCAGTTGAATATAAAGTGTAAGTTGATGAAAAAGCCTCATTCTTTTGAAGTGCGCACCGGAGCTCCGTGTGTGGAATTATTGAACTGTAAGATTAAAGTACAGTCAGCTTTTATGGTCAGACTTTCATATGAAGAGCTGATTCTGAATCTTTCCTCAGCTGTATTTTTCTGATCTCTCTATAGTCAGACTGAGGTTTGGCTTTAGGGATTTGTAAGGGTTTCCTCCGCGGACCAGTGGTTTTTACGCGCGCTTTTGTGCCATGGCGAACTCCTGTCTCCAGCTGAGCGGCTTTCTGATCAGCTGTCTCGGATGGTTGGGCATCGTGATCGCGACGTCCACCAACGACTGGGTGACCATGTGTAAATACGGTTTGAACACCTGTAAGAAGATGGACGAGCTGGGGGCCAAGGGGCCCTGGGCGGAGTGCGTCATCTCCACGGGACTTTACCACTGCGTGTCCCTGACGCAGATCCTGGACCTGCCAGGTAGAACACTTTACATCCAAGTTTATTTAGAATTATATGATAAGTGATTTTCATTTTCATCCTCCTTTCTTTGTGGAGCTTTTTTTCTTTTCTTTTCTTTTCTTTTCTTTTCTTTTCTTTTCTTTTGTCACTTGTATCACAGAATCTAAACTGTAAGAAGTAAAATGACTTTAGTTTTTACTCTCCTGTTTTACTCCAGCTGAGCCTCTGGATCTTCCTTCTTTTGTCTTTTCTGCTCATGATATGATCATCTACCTCATGTGTCTTTTCTTCAGCCTACATCCAGACCACTCGAGCCCTGATGATCACAGGTTCCATCCTGGGCCTCCCTGCTGTGGGAATGCTCCTCATGTCCATGCCCTGCATCAGCCTGGGCAACGAACCCCAAGGATCCAAGAACAGACGCTCTGTTTTGGGAGGAGTGCTGGTTCTGATTGTTGGTAAGAGACAGAACTTTTATTCACATAGACATATTTTATTTATTCATATGCAGAGTTTCTCAGCTTTATCTGAATGTATGTCATTTATAAAGACTTGTTGCACTGTTTGCATTTGTTGATCTTGTTCAGCTGATATTAGTCTAAAAAAACACTTTTCTGGAACACAGCAGGTCAATAAATGAAATATTAAAGAAAACACCTGCTCTTCAGTGGAAAACACCCACACTAGTATTAAAACAAATCATTTATTTAGTAAAGGTTTGATATAGACAAAATTCAAAAATACAAACTTTCATTTTCTATATTAAAAAACACAAACTTCCTGAAATTTGATTAAAGTTTACAGTAAATAAAAAAAAAAAGGTGTCATCAAACTGAAACTCCAGGTTCTGAGTCAGACGATGAATCAAACTTGATGCTGATACAATATGTTAGAAAAACAAAGTAAATACAGGATAGTCCCAAAATGTCTGATAAAGTGCATTTAGAGGAAACATCAGGTTAAGACACGGCGACGGTCACAGGTCGAACTGTTTTCAAAATCCCCTTCAGCCTTCCTCGCGCTGACCTCTTTTAACCCCTCCTCAAATGCTTACAAGCTGCAGAGAGCAGAGGATGTTGGATTGGACCGCCCGTCTTCCTCCCCTGGGTGCACACATATGTATACACACACATACACACTTCTATGTTCCCGTTCCACTCAGCCCCTCCCCCCCCTCCCCCAGATCCCATCACATTCCTGTCCTCCACCTACTCTCATCCACACCCTGCTTTTGTCCCGAACCGCATGGAAACTCACTCCCTGAATTGCCCACTTTACTGTGCTTATAAATATTTGTCTGGTGCTGCAGCATTTTCCAGTGCCCTTGTCCCTCAAATGAAA
>JAPTYQ010000016.1:6168493-6180044 GCA_029814465.1 Ostorhinchus cyanosoma | reverse complement strand
GCAAAGTATAAATTACTATATGGTGTATTTAGCAATTAATGATGGAATACGGACAGAAATAAAATAAAAACACATTATAAAACAGGTTACTATTAGTATTAGAAGTTATATAGGTGTGATAGTATAGCCATCTGGCACAACTCTCTCTCGCGCACACACACACACACACACACACACACACACACACCATTATGGTTAATGATATACTTGGAAGGTTGCACAAACTCTAAGCGTCGATGATAACCATGATACAAATGTGCACACTTGCAAAAAAAAAAACCAGGTACAAAAAAACAAGACTCTGAACACACAGCTCCGTAATGCTCTAGTTTTATTTATTTCTCTCTTACAGCATCTCTTTTACAAAACAAATAAATCCCGAAACAGGACATTAGTAATGCTCTTTCAAAATAAAAGAAAAACAAGAAATAAAAATGAATAAAGAATACAGTGGCTTTTGTCTTTGAAAGGAGAGTCCTCAGTGTAATGACTTGTCAGCGTTTCCGATGGGGAGCGAATTCCACGGATGGACAACGTAGTCGTAATAACAATGCCCCATTCACACTTGTTCATTAACCACACACACACTCAATCAAACACGCACACACACACACTGGTGCATTACTGTTCGTATGCACACACACTGGGAAGACAGTGGTTTGTTTAGCTCAGCTCTTTATTGCTAAAATGTCAGCCTGCCCCCCAAGTCAGAGATTGGTGAACCTAACTGAAATGCTGCACAGGTGCAACTACTATATGGTTGAAAACATACCACAAAAGTCAATTAAACACATCAGAGACCTGATCCAGACGACCAACGAGGAATGTCGACAATTATTTTGTGTCCTCTTTTGTCAAACACACTGTAACATGCACAGTCTAGTCACCAAGAAATAAAAGGACTAAGTTGCATTACAGCGCTCTCCAACGTGGATAAGAAGTCCAAAAGTTCTCAATAGTTTTAGAACCCTGAACAATATGCTTCTTTAAAGACTCAGCTGTACCTAACATTAAGAGAGAAAATCAGAGGGCTTTTAATCTACCATATAAAATTACTCCTTTCAAAGAATAAATCAAGTCATAAATTTGTTAATGTACATCTCCATTAAGAGAGAAATAACATCAAAACGGTGTTAAAGTTAAGTAATAAACAAGCAAAAAAAAAAAAAAAAGTATAAAGTAAGTATAGGCAACAAAATTAACTCTATAATGTGAACAATTCTCTTTTGGCCTCCAGTTAAGTTTTGCTTACATCATGCTAGGCACTGTACAAACAGTTAGGAGCCAAAAATCTGAAGAACCAATCACAGAGGACCGTGATCCTAAAGGACGCCGCAGAAGACCTTCTACACAGCAGACATTTCACATGAACTTCAACTATGGCTCTGTTCAGACGCATTCACATTATTCCACTGATAACAGGAATAAAAGCCCTGTTGGAATATAAAATGACCCATGTGAATCCAGCTGTGGGGGGTGTCCTGGTGGGTGGAGGTCCGAACACTACGGACATGAATGGCAGTGTTGAGCTTGAATGTGATGAAAACGCAAAAACACACCCAACATGGAAAAGAGCTGTTGTGTTCTTATTCCCATCTCTGTTACGTAGCTGTAAATGACCTTCATGTTCTTTCAGTATAACACTTACTTAGCATTAGCTCACCTCTGACCACAACATGCTTCCAAACTCTACTGTTACTGCTACCTGTAGGCTAAAAACCAAAAGGCCAGTACGTGAAAATTAATTAATGTCACCTTCAGACACTTTCATTTTTACTGAACCACTGATAAAAATGTAAAAAGTCTTCTTGTCCATTAGCTTACTTCCAGTGATGGGTGACCAGAGGTATGCTAACAGCTACACCGATAGCTGTTAGCTATGTATGCTAACTGGTTACAGCTAACTGGCAAAAAACTTTTGACGTTAACTACTGAGAAAAACAAATGTTTCAGTTCATGAAGCTTAAACCTTTTTAACTATATTTAGTTCATATCCTGTTTGTCATGCTTTTATTAAAGATGGGAAATGCATGCTATCACCACTGCTTTAGCAATGTTGCTAGCAGCTTCCTGGCTAGGACTAGCTAGGACTGGCAGCACCATAAGATATTAGTTTTGGATATTTTTCAAAATTGTTTGCTTTATGTGGAAAAAGTTACTTTAAAGCAGTTAATCCTAATATTAAAACATTAATCATGTAAAAAGTAGATCCAATCATTCCTATCTTTCAGCACTTTTGGAGAGGTAACGTTATGTCATGTGACAAGTTTCCGGGAGGAACTGAAACATGGAAGCACCAAAGAAAACTGGTTTGCAGCCGGAGACAACGTTCAAAGATCTACCGTTTGCTGAATGCATCAAAAATGGAAATGTTTCCCTGAAAACATTATGGTTCTGTCATAGTCATATAATATAAAATGCTGGGAAACAACTTCTAATTTTTGTCACATTTCCAGCAGAAACAGCCAAAAATATATTTCAAATACAGTACAAGTCAGCAAAGTTATACTTGTTTTCAGTGCTCATGTAAATGCATATTTATCAGATCAACATCCACAATAATCTGACGTATTATCCACGTAATCGCAGCACCTGAACGCGATACAGCCATGTCACAGCTGCGCGTTTCCTGCCTTTGCGAACCAAAATGTCTGATGTGAAAAAGGTCTTTAAGCGTCATCACATGCACACGGTCTTTGGGGATACGAGCTCATCATACCCTGCTGAGTCAGGATAAGCCGTTCTATGTGTGTTCGTAATTCCCTACAGTAACATTGCCAACACACGAACAGAAAACATACTTCATAAATCAACTGCTTATATATTGCCTATGTATAAATGCACGGTGTTTAGATCCACCAACTCAAGAACTTCAAGAACATCATAAATCTGCATGTAAACCCACTCAGTGTTGCTTTGATCGTGTTAAGGTAAAAGTTCAGATGACCCTTATTGTTTTTCTGCGCATTGGTTTCAGGGTCACAATCTGACTCCCACTTTGACTTGAATGGGACTCATTTCAACACACGCACACACACACACACACACACACACACGCACACACACTAACAGACATTTATGATTCAGGAACACACATGTGCTGTACATTTCATCAAACTTTACAGACTGACAGACTGACCCCAAACTGTTACACAGAAAAGAACAGAAAAGAGAGAGAGAGAAAAAATAATAATAATAATAATAATAAAGGTAGGTTTAACGCACAGAATGACACTCTGGTTGTTCATTTAAAATTACAGTAAATCTGATGCAGCACCTTCAGAGTTTAAAGAGTTTGAAAGAAGAGGAAACTGTGGCGAAACTGAGAAAAAGTGGAAGAGACGAAGGGAAAGAGGACATCAAGGACCAGTGATTTCACTTTAAAGGGACACAGACATCATCTTTGCATACACGACGCCACGAGCCTGCAGATTGACTCGTCACGTCTTTAGAAGCGGAATCCGATCGAATGCTTAATCACAATTCAGTTTACCTGGAGCCTCAGAAGATGGCAGGAAGGAGGAGGAAGTGGAGGAGGAGGGGAGTGACAAAGGAAGCGAGAAAATCAATGAGGCATCTAGAGAGACGATCGGTGGCCCCTCCGCTCCCCTCCTTCCACGTATTCAGGAGTATACTTTGAAATTTCCGTCAAATCTTATTAGTCTATTCTTCCTCCGTCCTCAGAGGGTGAAGTTGTCAATGAATAAACCCACATGTGGCAGATAAGGGAAGGTAAATGGGTTTCAGAGGACTTAAAAAAAAAAAAAAAAGTGATTGAATCGACGGTGAAGGAGGACAAAGCGTCATGAAAAAAAAGAACAGGTGACAAAAGTAAGACGTGAACAATGGCAAGAATGGGAGGCAGGTAGAATGAGTAGATCTACAGTGGATTTACAGTTTCCGAACACTTGAACGCACTAGTCCTTTTTAGAGAGAAAAGAGAAAGACACATAAAGGAAAAACAGTTACAGACAGACAGACAGATAGACAGACAGACAGGCAGAGGAAGAGAATATCTGAAAAGACAGTGGCACCAGTTTGCCAGTCAGTAGAATAACAATGGCTTCTGCATGTCCCGATATAACCGTGGGTAGCATGTCTCTTCATTTAGAACTCGTCTTTTTGTTTTTTTTTTCTTCTTCTATAATAAGTTTTTTTTTTTTTTTCTCTACACCATTATAGTCTCTTCAGTGTCACAGGGATCACGTCTGGCCTCTCGGCGGGGGGAGGAAACATAAAAATCGTTGCATTTGTGAGCTGTGCCGTGATGGGTGAGCCAAGGTCTGGGGGTGGGTGGGTCGGCCGACGGGAGGGGGTGAGGCAGAGTGAAGACGAGAGGGACGAGCCCTCACCAGTTCATCATAGAGTTTCTGTTGAGGGTCATGAAGAAAACTTGGCTGCTACCTCCTGAACGCACTGAGGCAAAGAATACCTGTAGGGAGGAAACAGAAACACGAGCAGGTTAGAAGAAAAAAATATGAAACTCCTTTAACGAAAAAGGCTGAATGAGCAGATAATACAACTACTGTGTGCTCCGTGTAGCGGCTGGGTGATAAAACAATCCACACTGTTAAAATAATTTATTCATAATCAATATGGATAGATCTAGATAGGAGGTACATCGTAAAAAAAAAAAACTGATGACAGTAACAGGGATGCATTCTGTGCACCGGGCAAATTCTCTAAATGTATACAGTAAAACACATGGGGGTCGTATTATTCATGGTGGGCTAAATGACTAAATGTTAACATCGAGTGTAAATTAAACATGATAAATTCAGTATATACTCATTTATACTCAAACAACCAAAATCTATCATTATACTGAGAATATAAAAATGCCTCCCATGTAAATATTCTAAAATTATTCATTATTTTTTATTATTCATTAATTTAATAATTCATTATTTATTTATTATTCATTAATTATTCATTATTTATTCGGCTCTCTGTTATTCTGGGAGCCTTTATTTCTCTAATCTACAGTCAGAATCAAACCTTTATTTTAAGGTTTGTATCAGAGGCAGGTCTTTATTTCATTAAGTTGAAATAGTTGCCTTTAGCACAAAGGGTCATTTTCAGTCACTCACTATTACAATGTTAAAAGAACCACAATGCATTTCTGCAACATTTCGATAATTGTTTCACAGAGGTTAGAGGTTAAACACCATTCATTACCTAATAGATTCTTTATTTTGTAACCCTTTTCTTGTCCTGCTTTTAAGTTTCTACAAACGACAGTTTCACTGAAAAAAGAACACAAACACCTGCAGTGACTGAAGCTATTCTCAACTATTCTCAAACTAATCGAGTTCAACATTGTGTTTAACACATGATAAGATTCAGATGTTCATCCATATGATTTTGTACTTCATCACTTTTATTTGTTCATCTCAACCCCAGCTGTTATTAGACACCTAGCTTGTAACGTTCTCGACTCTGTTTTGGGAAAATATAATATTGTGATAAATATTGATACAGCTCAACAAACGTATTTATACTGCTTAAAAATATACAGCTAATATCTATCTTAACGCTTACATCTAAAACTGTGTAAGTATAGTAATTGTAATAGTAATAATAATGAGAAGTACTATAGGATTTTCATCAATATCAACACAGATAATACTTGATAAAACAGACAATTCTTGATAATTATATAATAGTATTAGATATATAAAATCAGTCTTCTTGTCAAGATACCACAAGAAAACACATTACATATGTGCATATAAATGGCTTCTACAAACTTAAATCAGTCTCTAATGTGACCTCTGCTCACAGGAGAAAAAGCAGCCAAAACAATAACACATCTTTGACAGATTAGTGAAGAAAACCTCAAAAAAGGAGTAAAATAAGACTAAAGACTGACTTAAAATGTCCCCTTTATTCAACAGTATATGGATACACTGACAGAGAAATGCATCAGCTAATAATAACAAACACAACCACAAACCTAATGTTGGACTACAGCAAAGTACAGATTTTTTAAGATTATTTTTTCTCCATTGTTGCTCAACCTTAGATTTCAAAAGCTTATGGAAGGAAATGTGTTCTTGATTAACTTGCATAAATGAAACTTGCAGCTTAATAGTTGTTTGTACACTTCATTCTTCCGAGCCTTAAATATGTATAAATCCTCAACACAGAGCTTCATGGAACTGAGCCTCTTACCTTGTCATTTCTCTCACAGAGGAACTTGAGTCTCTGGGCTCTCTTGTGCATGAAGACTCCGTCCAAATGACCCGTCTCCACAGAGCGGATCTCTATGGCTTTCTCACCCCAGCCCATAATCTGATTAGAATGAATATAGGCTAAAAAACAAACAAAAAACAACAACATCAGCGGTACTGGTCAAAGACGGAAAAAAAAGAAACAAACAAACAGGTTTAACGAACAGCTTCTCTTCTCTTTATCATCTCACTCAGTATGAACAGTTCAATGCCCCCCATCACCACTAGGGGGCAGTAAAGGACAAGAAACTATAGTGTGTGTGTGTGTGCATGTGTGTGTCTGTGTGCGTGCATGTGTGTGTTTGTTGCAAAGTTTCTCCTCCTTCATTTATTTGCAACTCACTTTTTATTTCTCTTCTGATCGGTTTAATCCATTTCTGCCCTCCTTCTCAGACTTTAACCTCATACCCTGTGTGTTAACACTGAGCCGCTCTGGTCGTCTGTTGGAGACTGATGTAATAAACTGATTTTGAGCATAATTAATCCTTGACTAAACCGCTGTTAGAAGCTCCACTATACTTTGTACCACATACACAAACGCAGGCATTGAAATGTGCGCATAAATAGTGACTTTAATCTAATCTTGATGCAGAACCTCTCTTCGGTGGTGATTAAAAACAGTTAAAATCAACTGAACGCGAATCTAAAGGGATGTAGATAAGAGGGATTTATCCTTTGGCTGTAAACACTTAATAAATCAATAATTAGCAAATATCAGTGAGTAAATTGTTAGTGTTTAGAATTCTAGCAGTTACGATGCTCTGTAAACATGTATTTTCTTGCTTGTAAGCTGTTAAATTGCTGCTATTTTTTCAGTAATGACAATAAGTACACCTTATATTAACAACAAAGAGCTTGTTTAATGTAGTGTGGTTCTAAATTGAGTACTTTGTATTGTGCTAACAATGCTAGCAATGCTTTATAGCGCTAAGCTAAACATGGAGCTGGACTCTTGTTTGTTAATGCTGCCTTCACATACTATTTGGAAGAGGAGCCTTTTTCCGTATAAATTCAAAATTCCCAGTGTGTTGTGTTCAAGTACTTTCAATGTCGTAGTGAAAAGAAAAATGGCTGATACAATTTATGGTGATTGGTTGCTGCTAGATGCGTAAAACAGTTTTGGTCGAGTTAATTCATCTGCTACAGCATTTTGTCATTAATTAATGAATGAATCTTCTGAACTTTATCCTTGACAGTGACATATATAGAGACGAACAGCCACATTCACACCTCTGGGCCATTTAGTTTAACCAATTAACCTAAATATACACGTCTTTGGAAGTCGGAGTACCCAGAGAGAACCCACACACACGGAGAGAACGTGTTTTTTTTGTGAAACTGTTTCTCTTTCGGCAAGTTGTGTATACTATAAATGTGCAAAGTCATCAGCTAACAGCAGCAGAACATTAATAAAAGCCGTGTTTATCATTCAAAATGAATCCCTCGTTGCGCTCCGCCATGTTGAAAAGTTCAACGGTTATTTTCATCTCGACAACTCGTGTATCAATTTTTTTTCCCCAGTGAAAAATACATCATGATGGGATGTTCATGTGCAATTTTCGAGTTGAGAAGTTGTATTTGAATGACATAATTCCCATAGCACATGAAGGCAGCATAAGTATCATGAAAACAGTAGTGAAATTAGTAATAAAGTTCATGGTCATTTCTTCAAACTGTTTATGGACATACAAACTTGAATAAAAAAAACACATAGGCTTAAAACATTGTTTTGCTTGTGTCATACCTAAATGACAGTGATTCAGTAATAAAATGTACTGAATTTTACACTTCACAATAAGCTTCGATTTTGTTGATTATAAATGCTACTAACTCTCTTTCACCGATGCAGTGAGACAAGATCATGTAAATTTAACATTAAGTAAGATCTGACATTTAAGGGCATAAACTGTATTGGACATGAAGCTGTGGATGGAACGTACCAACAGAGGTAGGCATCTCTCCCCACTGTAGCACCACGTCCTTGGTGATTCGACCGTAGGTGTTGACGTACACACCTTCGTCCTCGTAACACAGCAGCATCTCCATTCCATCGGTTTTCGGGAGCACCACGATGGCATGGGGCGTCACCTGGCTCTGGATCTAATACGCACACAAAAGTATTTCAGAGTCACATCATAATCTATATTAATATTTGCCAAATTTGGCAGACTTTTTTGCTGTGTTGTTGGCATTCTGCAGTCCTCTAAGAGTGAGGGTACGGGCAATGACAAGGCTGCTAAACGTGAAGACCATCTACATGACATCCAGTACTGGGGAGGACTCTGAGGCCACTTTAGATTTGTTGTTTTTGCAGGTTGTAAGAAGCAGACAGTCTTATTTCTCTCACTTTATTAAGATACAACAAGAAAACATAAAATCAAAACACGCAAAACCAGAACTAAAATGCTCACGCAGGCTCATGTCAGGCTTTAGTGTGGCCTCTGTTCTCATGACAAATAGTAGCCGAAACAGTAAATGAAATTTGACATGCACTGAATCAAACTTTTGTTGTATCTTAATACAGTGACTGAGGTGGCATATATGTGGTCATTTTAACGTTGCTAAAACAACAAACCTTATGGTAGCCGAAGAGTTTTGACAATAATTTTGCCCTTTTTTTTTTTTTACCTGAATAAAAACATCAGAATAAGTATAAACAGTATCACACACACACACACACCGACATACTTTGAATGTGGATATTTTCTCTCAAGTGTAGCTCAGAGACACACCTCATTCTTTGTGCCATCAGGAGGAGTGTCTCCCAGTTACACTTAGGAGCACAACAAGGGATTATATCAGTCAACGAAACAAAAGTCATGAAAAAATTCATCTTTACCCTTGGAGAATATTATGTCTTACTGATCACTTTCAGGAAGTTTTGTCCAAAATTGTATCCAATAACGGAACACATCAAAGTCGACTCAGTTTTTGGAATCTCAGACATTATTCTACTGAATTCAATTTCATTTTTATTGAAAGAAAAATGCGTAAAATGACTGATCCCCAGACTGAATCATCTGAGGATATCATACCTTCCACGGGTAAGATGAATTCGTTCACACACACTGACGTCTAGCTAGTCACACATTGAACCTCTATGCTAATGGACTGTGCTGCACACGGACACATGTAGTACTGCTGCGTGTTCACTACAGAGCTGCACTACAGTTCTATTGATCTAGTCTAAAGGGTCAATGGCAGGATGTCACCTTCATCTCTTTGCCACACTGGAAGAGAGGACGGGAGGAAAGGAAAGAAAAGATGAAGCACAGAATGATGAAAAGCAGAAACAGTAAAGTAAAACCATTTCAGCGGTAAAGCCCCTTCATTAATAATGAATCCCGCGGTGCATCGACTGTGCGCCGACGGCCGTGCTATGTCATGTAGCTGAACGGAGGCTACGGTTGATGTCGACACATCTGTATTCAGCGCTTTATCTCAGCTCACATATTGGTGCTAAATAAAGAGTTTGGCTGAACTGTCTTTGAACTTGATTTGGGTAAAAGCTAGTGATTAGTGAAGCTGCCACGGAATAAACCGATGCATGCGACTGCAAAATAAATGAATGGCATTTAAGCACGCGATGGATAACTGCTGATGGTGTACTTAGCTCTGACTGACTGAACACAGTTTATGACTGAATGCCTGCGAGGTAATTCATAAGTAACTGAGGTATAAAGGAATAAAAACAGAGTGTTATGGGCCGCTATACTGTGATTCATTAGGACCCAGGGAGACGCGTTCGAGGAGGTTTTTAGGTGCACTTACATGTGAGGGGATGTAGATGTCGTAGGGGTTGCCTGAGTCCACATCGATGACATGGAAGCCGACACTGGAGCCGTAGATGACCTTTAACCTTTGACCTTCCTCCACCGTCAAATCAACAAGCTGAGGACGATGCTGCAGCTCGGTGAATGACTGAAGGGGCAGGAGGAGAAGAAGGGAAAGACGGAGGAGGAATGAAACAGGTGACGACAAATCAATATAATAAGAAGAAACAAATATATTTATATCAGTCCGATCAATTAAAATAATTATATTGAAAAAAACAGCATAAAACCAGTGACAGTCAAACTCGTTCCGTACCTTAAAGGCCATGAACTTGTGGTAGGGTTTGGGAGCCCAGGCATAAATCTCCACAGAGTTCTTCAGAGCAATAACCAGGAACTTAATCCTTTCATATTTAACTGGAAAAAAAAGACACAGACGAGAGCATCAAGACTGGACTGTGTTTCAATAGAAAAGGTCATGTGGTCTAATGAGTCCAGATCGACCCTGTTCCAGATGCATCGGGATTAGAAGAAAGGTAGATGGAGTGATTACCCATCATGCCTTGTGCCTACAGTACAAGCCTGTGGGGGCAGTGTTATGAGCTGGGGTTGACCCAGTTGATCAGGTCTAGACTCAGTAATGTTATGTGTCCAAAAAAATGAAGGAAATAAATAACATTTGTAGGAACTTATTGAAACAATGTCGCAGTGATTGAACGGTTAATGAAAGGTAACGAGTGTGAATCTGTGCATTCGTAATTGCAAAGATTGTGAAAGTTATTGTAATTATGACCGCAATTTAAGTCTACTTGATAATTGATTCAAATACGTACATATTATTAGTCTGGTGCCTTGTTTTTTTTTTGTTTTTTGTTTTAATCCTAATAAAATCTACATGGTGAAAAACGTGTGATGGCTCGGGATTCTCAGCTGATCCCACTGTTAAAGTAACAATTTAACCGATGGATAGTCAATAATGTATTCTGTTTGTTTATGTTTCTAGTATAAAATTAAGTTAATTGTTTTAAAGTCTTTCAGGCCTTGAGTGCACCATCCTTGAATGAAAATGAATTCAATCATAAAACTTTTAGTTGCTTCTTACAACCATAAATAAAACACAGTTGATAAACATCGTCCACTGTCACCAGTGAAAAATCTTATTTAAACATGAACAACCAGGAAAATATTGGTCTGTTATATCTGCACATCCCTAATTGTGCTTATTGTGAATAATACTGTGATTTGGAAATGATTATCATGGAAAATGTACAGCTTGCTGATTATTTTGAAATAAATGTTTTTTAAACTCAAAATGTACAAAATTAACAAAAGTGTCCATTTCAGTTTTTATATTTGTGTTTATCATTATTGATATTACCATCCTTCTTTCCTCTACCTTTTTCTTTTTTTTCTCTCTATTGTTTGTTAATTTCCCTGTCGTACAAAGATGTTATTGATTGTTTACTATTGCATTGTTTGTTTGGTTATGGCGTCACACACTGGAAAATATAATGTAAAAAATAAAAACATGCAAACTTAAACTAC